>JAUBOD010001108.1:684919-697565 GCA_032353885.1 Nothura maculosa | reverse complement strand
ATTATACTAAAGGCATTGCAGAGAAGTATGTCACGGTCAAGCTGAATTTAAAACCAATATTATGTCTTAATGTCATTTTTCCTAATGAAAGGGTGACGACAAGGCATTGCAATGGGAAATCCTTCTCCTGCGCTCCCCTGCTATTTCCTTATCTTTGGCATCTCTGCTTCCTTCCTTGCTCTGACAGAGTCCAGGGAGAGTTACAAAGTCTTTTTTCTTTTTTTTTTTTTTTTCTTCTTCTTGTTTTTCAAAGAGAAATAGGATCATAGCTTAAATTGCAGGAATGTTCCTCCCCCCCCCCCCACTGGAAAGTTATATTATTTCTGGTTTTTTTTTTTTTTAAAGCAATTTTAATGGCAATTTAACATACACTCATCGAGGTTCTTGCATACACATAGAAATTCAGATAATGCCATGTATAAGTGAAAAAAATTAACCAATTTGTGAGGAAAAGCAAGTTTAAAAGCCAGTCATCATTCCTTTTGCACACTGCTAATGGCAGTTCAAGTAGAAGCATGAAGGCTCTTTATCAGCACAGAAATAAATTTGCGTGGGATCATGTCAGCAACATATTTGCAGCATCATTCTTGGTCAGGAGCTATTCTGATCTGAACATAATACACCACTCTCTCTTTTGGATAATGATTTTCCCACATAAAAATCCGCTTTCATATTTCAACCACATGTAATCAAATGCCTGTTTAATACCGTAACATCTATCATCACGTCACCACAGTTATTTGTTCTAGTGGCAGTTGTTTCACCATCAGTTTAAAGCCTTTCATTTGCTGTCTGATATAGACATATAGTATAACTCTGAAACTTATAGTTATATCTGGCCCTGATGTGATTAAAAGAAAAAAAAATAATGCATAGCTGTTCATAAATGAAGACGATTAGTTTTCCTGGCACTACTAAAACTACTAAAAAAAAAATTATACCAAAGTTGTTCTTAAACAAAAGTTAACTTGCTTTTGCTTGGAATAAATTTGAGACTATAATGAGCACAAAAAGGACAAGGGAACTGTACCTGCAGCGTCCTCCTCTTGCGAAACTGGCATTAGGCCTTAATTAAAATTCTGTGTATCGGCAAATCTATTTAATGCCCATAGGAAAATGGAAATGATACTTCAGTACGTTTTTTCTTCTGTCTAACAAATATATTTGTATTTGTTGCATATAAGTGTACATAAATATTCAAATAATGACCAACAATGAAGACTCAACAGTAATACCAGTAAGCAGAAAAGTTAGTCAGTTAGAAGGGGAGAGAGGAAATATCTAAATATCTAAATAAATAATCTAAAATATCTAAATATCTAATAGAGAGGAAATATCTAAAAAAAAAAGTCTCTATTCAATCATAAGCTTCCACTTGATTTCAGTGAAATCTTGCTACTTTTTGGGAGTCTTAGATGTGTGTAGGTGTTCCAGGCCTGCTTAATTTGCAGGATATAAATGAGGTTATTCCTTTAACTAGCTCTGTCCTGTTCTAAGCCTCAAATTTGGAGGCCTGAAATGTATTTATACACCTGGAAGTATAAGAAAAAGAAAAAAAGAGAAATGTGTTGTGCAAACATTTCCATTCTGTGGAATAGGTGCTTAATATTGATACTCATAAAATGCTTATAAACTTCAATTACTTGTGGCTGCAGTTTCCACCATCAGATTTATACTACAAGTACTTGTGTACATATTTTCACCAGGTTTTGTGGAAAACAGTATCTTTTTTTAATATTTATATGCTGAGAAAAAGATTTAAGACTTGCTATGTTTAAAAGCAATATATTATTAAAAATTATATTAATATAGACTATACTATTTTAAGTATTTACAGTATAAAGGCTTTCCTCAACTCCTTTTCTATTTTATGTTAATGAAATAACAAGGATAACTATGAGATAATTTTAGATAACAGAATCAATTTATTGTTTCAAAGTTACTCTCTCCAATTAAAATATTCCAGCTTTTAAGAACTAGAGCTTGTCAAAAGCAAAGCTATGTGCCAAAGGCACTCATATTAACAGTCATATTCGGCCTCAGGACTTTTTGCTTATAAAATATATTTTTAGGCATGAAGTGCAGCTATGATCTGGTCAAATAACGAAGGCATAAACATAATATTTCTTTTTTATTTAAAGTTTTAATGCCAGACATGGCTCATCTATACAGAACGGAAAAAAAAAGCCATGATTAGATACTGCAATGAATTAATTATACTTAGCTGATGTGATAGTTTACACTATCAGTGCACACAGATGGTGTCAGTCTTTTGCTCTCTGAATTTCAAAGTAGAAAGTAGAGTTAAATTTAGATCCATTTATTCCATGGAGTCTGGAGGAGAATAGCCATGAAGTGCAATCAGCTTCATGCCATCCAGTGGTAGAGTGTAGTCCATGAAATCCTAGTCAATTCATTAGCAATATTTAAGTTTCCAGGCAAGCAGCAGTGCAGCAAAATATCCCTGCACAGGTTGAATCTTGCCTTCTATTTCTGACCTAAACTCCATTCCAGACTTCATCCTCTACTACTTCTCTCTAGACTAAAATTACATTTCTAGAGACCAGAATCCAAAAGGCATTACATAGGTGTATATGAAACATATAGATCAATGTGCCATATAATACTAGTCAGAAAAAAAAAAAAAACTCCCTAATCACTTGGGTTGAATGTATGAAGTAAGACCTCTTCGCCTGCTATCTGTTAATGTAAATGGTGCTGCTAATTTAACAGTATTAGACCTGAATCATCGTGCTATTATTCCACTTTTACATCATGGTGAAACTGAAAGTGAATCATTAATATCAATGAAATTACACTGGTGTCAGCAATGGAGTAATCTGCAGAGGGGATCAGGTTCATTAATTTTAATAATTTATGATACAATGTAGAGTACAGAATTTTACTAAATCTACTCTATTTAATGTGACCCATTGATCCTTTCTTATATTACAAATCATCCAATGTATTGGATATGAGTCTATTATAAGCAGCTTTTGCAGAAGCATGACTTTCTAGCACAGGCTGTACTAACTTCTGAGTTTTCCTGGGAAAGGTGATGACTCAGGCCCTGATATGTTGACTAAGATATCTGCTGCTATGTAATGAATACGTCATGATGAGAAGATTCTTTTTGATGACAAAATAATTCTTCCTTCAAAATCCAAACATAGGCCACTATATGATACTTTGAAGCCTAAGCATGAATTGAACACAAGAAATAGAGCAATTAAAGAATCACGTTTACCAAAACATCTGAAACTATTTTTTGTGACATATTTGTCTATAAAACTCTAAAAGATATGAGCAAATTTAATTTGTTTAGAAGTATAATTTCTGCTACTACAGTTTTAGAAATTGCATGAAATATATAGTACAGTAATAGTAAATTGAAAGTGTAGAGCATTTTTATAACATTGATAAAGCACTTCTATAACTTATCAGTGTTAACGCTACAGAAAATGCAGAGTACGAGAGAAATGCAGTATGATGTTATAGCCATACCCTTCAAATCAACTTTACTGTAAGCATCAACTAAAAATTATTTTCATAGTGGTGGATAGTTTTTGAGTGATGATAATGATGGTTTTCCTAACTGATCAGTTTATGAAGGTTGGTAAGATTCTGAAGTGATAGATTTTGTCATCTCTTCACTGATCCAGTAAAAATATTTCTGTGATAGCACAACGTCTGCTGGTTATTTTCATGAATATCTGCAATTCCATTTCTAATTTCACTTGTCAATGGATTCTTTTAAAGAGGAAGGAGAAACTTGCTTAATTTCAACTAATGACTATTTCTGTAAACAGATTTTGTTTGTACATAATTTGGAGAAGAGTTACTGCATCTCCTGGAACTTTCATAGCCCTTTTCAGGAAACCTGACCCCTCTTTGGACATACCACAGGAGTTCTGCTTTACAGGAGCAAAAAGGAAAGAAAATAATAATAAAAAAGTGAAGTTATCTAAGAGATGCCAAATAATTTCTGAGACAATCATGGCTGTGACGATGATAGAAAGAAGATGATAGAAATGGACAGATTTTGAAAACAGTCGAACACAAGCAAAAAAGATAAATTAGAGAGGAAAATAAAACAAAACACAAGCATAACCCATGTTCCTTATTAATAACTATTTTTTTCTCTCTAGAATGACTCCTGCTACTCAAACCCTCCCCACAAATCAAAATTCAAGTTCACAAAATCATATGAAAGGAAGAGCTGGAGCATACCTAGGTGAGAAACGAACATGAAGCTGCCAGGCTCCTTCTCATCTCCTTTTCATGGTGAAGTATTCCTGCTCTGTGGATTCCAAATATGTGGGGAGAAGAGGGGCTGTGCTGCTCTCCTTAGAGGGGGACTGCTCCACAGTGGGCTCTTTGTGCACTTCCCTTTATCCACTTCATGCTATTCCACTTCTATCATGCATCTTTTTCTTAAACCATTTTACTTTTCCTGTGATTTTTCCAATACGAAATAGTCTTTAAAAGGAAAGTATAAAAGCAAAAAGAAAATAAAGTGTGGCTAAGAGGACAATTAAAAAAGTTCAGCCTTTTCACTGCATATTTTCTCTTCAAAAACGTTATAAACTATGTATCACTTCATATTCCTCTAATACTCTTCAAATATTGCCATGTGGATTTGCTAGTGAGAGATCATTTTAGGCATCTGTCCTTTTGATTATGAAATCAAGAGGTTAAGGGTATTTTTATGCATGTCTGATACATTGTCAAAGTCAAATAAACAGCGTATTAAAAAGTAGACAAACTTCAGAAAGACATGGCTTGTAGTTCAGACAGATTTTTTTAATACAAACCAGTAAATCCTTCCATAAATTTAGGCGGAATGGAGTTACTCTCGTTCACTGCATAATGATTTACATAATAGGCATAAGTTTGAAAAGCCATTACAGCTTAAAGTTTATTTTTTTAGCATCTCCATGGATTTTAAGTATCTTTTGAAGGATTTTTTTTTTATTACACAGTTGATTCCAGGAATTTATATTTTTAAGTCTTGTGTCTAATAAATATTTAGACAGTACCCAATTTATACTATCTTGGGATATCACCTTCCTCAGAGCAGCCCTGCTTCATTTTCCACTAGGACTAGTGCTACTAACAGGCACTGGAAGGGTGGAGGGTGACCTTCCCTGGCTCCAGCAACACAAATGCCCAGCTAATTACAGCAGTGAGTAGCAAAGATGATTTCTTTAATCTGGAGAAAAATCTAGTTTCAGCTTCCTTGCAGCTAGACAAAATATAGATCACATATCCTAAATACTGCTCCAGTTAAAACCATGCCTCTCATGTTGTTAACAGGCTCCAGACTTGTATTCCTCAAAATTCACACAATAACCGAATCAATGCCCAAGCCAGCAGTCAATACCGACTCAATTCAAGTTGACATATCCATTTGTGTCATATCCGTTGCACAGCTCATTTCCTCTGCTTTCCCGCACCTTGAGCATAGATTTGAAGGTATAATCTTATGTACCTGAGCTTGAAAAAGTGGTTAGTTAGTTGCTGTGGAACAAGTAGATGGCAAATTTAGAAGTGGATCCCAGGAGATCTAGGATATGCTTTCGGAGAGCGTATCTGCCACCAGCTGAGATTGCACTGCCATGCATCCATTACCTGCTCCGGGGAAGCAGAGCCATTAGAGAGGATGCATGTCTGTGCTTCTGCTTCTCCAGCTCACAGTTGGACACCATAGTGCAAAACTGTCTTCATCAGCAGAGCAATAAGCTCAAACATACTTAATTGCCAACAGACAGCAGCTAACTCTCTAAGTCTTAACGTTACTGGTTGTGTGTGAATATTTCCCCTGAATGCAAGGATGCTATGTTTCTCCAGTGAGTTTTTCTGGAACTCTCTTCCTTAAGACATTTTTAAAGCATTTAGCCAGATACTACCGTGTTAGTATTCATCCAGTTATCACTCCATGGCATCGGTATACTCAGATATTCCCCTCTTCTTCAGCACTCTTAATAGGCTTATCTCCTAGATTTTTCCTTATTATTTGGATGCCACTTCAGTAGAAGTCTCAGAATAACAGGGTAGTTACTGTCACTGTCTTGCTTATGCTGTGGAATTATTATAAATACCGCTTTATGCCCTTTCTGTGCTTTGGCTGATGCCAGCATTTATAGGGATAGAATGACATTTAGCAATATATCTTGCACCCTGGCACATTTAATTAGTATGTCAAACCTGCGTACTTCCATTTCTGTATCTATTTCTAAAGCAAGAACACTTTGCTCATAGTTTGGTGTCAGAATGCATAAAACCTCCTTGGCATAATGAGAATTAGAAGCAGCAACAAAATGAATGAATGATTAGCATTGGGCATAGTTCCAGTGTTTGACATTCCACTCATTAGAAAGTCTACTCTAATTAACGTAATTGGAATCTACTGGGTGTGCCATTGATGGATTTGCTTGTCACCACAATTTTGTTTTATGTTCCATCAAACTCATTGGTGAAAACATGATGTATGCTGAGATTACCTTGTAAAGGCCCAATTCTTCAGAGGGATCTGCAAATTGCAGCCTCTTGCTCCCACCCAGAGATTTAATGAAGTCAATGGGAGGCGGGGTGCCTGCAAGTGAACCCCTTTGCCTCAATTATTTTCCTTGTAGTACATATGGGTTATGTACAACAGTCACATTTTGCATTTATCTAGCACCTGGGGATTTCAAATGATCTCCTAAACACCAAGGAATCAGTTGAGCTGCTTTTTCTAACACTAATAGCACCTTTTCCTACAAAGGGTCACTGGAACTACTCAATAAACTCATTGGTGCTACTAAATACATCATCAGAACCTGACTGTAATTAAGTAAGTCTTGCAACAACACTGTTGTAATTAAAATCATGCCCATTTTCAGACTGGCATACAGGGAAGCTAGTATTTCCATAATCATAAAAATATGATTAATAAAAACAAAAGACCGAGGACTCTATTCAAGAAAGATAATCTCTGCAAGTTACCACTCGAATCACTAAAACTAGTTACTTATATGAAGAATTTTATCCTGTTCTTTTATCCATAATTCTTTTCTTTACAAGATGACAATCTCAGCTGCAGCTAGAACTTTTGCTTTTTGACTTGAATATGTACATCTCTGCTAACTTTCCATCTTTTATATATGCATATACATATTTCATTAGATCAGAGCTCTCATAATGGTGGGTAAATAATCCATTCTTGGTCCGGAAAATAGCATTGATATTAAATGTAAATGGGAGGTTTGATTTCCATTACACTTTTCTAGTCTAAGATATAGAATTCTATAAACAGAAGAAAGATGACATATTTTAAGCTTTGAAAACACAAAATTGTTAAATAGGTGCAAGCGGAAAGAAAAAGTAGATGATGGTGAAGTTACATACACAAAGTTAAGTCCCTTTTAGTAATATTAAATATGTGATCATACTTGGAATGAAACATGTATCCCCAGAGACATTTAACATATGAGAAGAAAAATATCATTGTTAGGTCATGAATATTGCGCTTCAGTGACTACCATGACAATAAGTATATTTTAGAAAACAGTACTGTTTATAGTAGTCTGTTGAAAGAATAAAAATAACATTTCATTTATATCGTCTACTTTTTCTTATAGTTTCTAAAAAAAAAGTTTGTAGAATGTCACCTTTTAGCAGAAATTTCATGAGAACAGAAATACAGTTGTAATCAGTTTTTGTGGTTATTAATATGAGAAAGTGGAAAATTTCCTTTACCAAACTGAGTCCTGTGAAAGTAATCTGCATTTGTTTAAAAGCTGATGAAAAGAGTTACAGATGTTGCAATGACCAAAAGCAATCAGGTTAGCATCCAAAAATGTTAGAAGGTGAGTTAGTAGGGTCTGGTGACCTCTGATTTATCGGCTACTGCATGAGAATCACTCAAAAATGTAATGATCACTGCAAAGCATGATTTGCTAATGTAAATCCTCTCTTTTGTAAGAGGAGAATACCTTTTGATCAAGACTAGAAAAAAACTCATGTTGCGCCTGACTCTAGAATCCATAACCAATTTAAATTTAAATCAATGAAAAATGCTTTCTGAATAGAACCTGATTAAACTTTTGCTCATGCTGAAATGTATACACCTCTTATTCTGTCTACAGTAAGAAACAGACCACATAGAATTTGAAATTCAGCTTTTCTAGATTTTTTTTTTCATTAAAGTGAGAATTAAATATTAAAGACAAATCAAAGCATTTTCCAATAGGTCCTATGTCTGTTTAAACATTCAGAAAATGGCTAAGACTACAAAAATTGATGGAACAAGCAAGCTGTATTCTTGTGACAATTATGGATTTAATAATTTCAATAATTTAATTTCAAGTTGGTTGTTTATTATCTCATTGAAAAGAGGGCATCTTCATTCACCCAAAGTTCAGCCTTTTAAGCTTTAGCAAGAAGAAACAGAAGAAACTTGAACTCTATCCTTCTCATCTGTCTTGCTTATTCCTGTGGTAACTCCCAAATCTTTTATTCTTCACTGGATAACTATGATACAACACATGACACACTGTGACTACAATACATAAACAGTTTTCAGGAAATTGACCAACTAGATTAACTAAATAACATATATTGGCGTAGAAATGCAAATCTATAAAAAAGTATTAAATAAAAAAGCTCTGTGCTCTAAACAGTCGTTTTCCAAGTCTCACTAATCATTTTCCAGATCAAAGAAATGAATACAAGGTGATCTTAGAAAAAATAAAGATAAAAAATAATTACCCACCAAAATTACTTTTATTTTGCAAGGTTCTGTCTGGATGTCTCTCTGGAAGTCTGCATTTTCTGCACATAAATGTGTTTTGCAATCTGTTTGTATGTTTTTGTACTTGGAACATATTTGTAAAGAGCACAGTGTTGTCTTTCCTCTTTAATTTCTTGTCATACCAAGAAATTTCTTTCTTGTCAGTTTGTTTTTGAGTAATTTGTGAATTATAAAATTATCTTAGGTCTAGATCAAATCAAGAGCCATTGTACTGGCTTGTTTCATGACCACTTGAGGGGCTGCAACATTTCTTTAATATTTCTGAGAACTTTTTGTCTCCTTAAGAGTCAGAGGGGACAGTAGCCTTCTTTCTTCTTCAGATCAGGTTTAAATTGTCTCTGTTCCTAGTTTTTCCATCAAGCAGCAACCCTGGGTTATTGACCCACAGTTATGCAACGTGGGAAGACAGGTCCTTCTCCTCAGTAATGGTTCCTTCAGACTCAGACGGCAGAAATCACTCTTTAGCACAGACAGGTACTAGTTTATTAGTTAAATAAGCTAATATACTGGATCATTTTAAAAAGTAGTTTCACATCACAAGCACCTAATTCTGATCTCACAAATTCTAATAGACTATCTTTGATTTTTACTAGACACATTGGATGCACCCCCATTTTAAGCCTATCATGCAAACAAACAATCACACAAATGGGACCACGTCTTTTCTCAGGTATCATAAATTTAAATTCTGTAATCTTTGTCAGTCTTTTTTTGTCTCCTTAGAGTACATAGCTAATAACTGTCCTAATATACTTTTAATAATAAATTCTATAATAATTTATATGCTTACACCTTTCCTAGTTAATTTCAACTTTATTTAGTTTTAACTTCTTGCTTAGATAAGTATTGTAAGTAGCAAAGCTTTTAAAAAGGCTTTTTCTGCCATTGCCCTGGGGACTACATGCACATCTAACCAGAAATGTTGGCCAAGACCCCAGTTGCCTTGGTCAGCGATGGGAGGAAGCAGAGAGGTTTCAAAGGAAGCTCCACCTGAATTAGCTATGCTGGGATGCAAGACTGACAGCCCCAATGCACTGCTATGTCTATATCAATCCTGGTCAGTTGTGGGAGGAGGTAGAAAGAAGGACAGTCACCTGGGATTGGATTCTTAAAAATATTTAGGTGATAGTGCATGATTAGTGGCCCTTGAGGCAGGAAAGTGTGTGTGTGGGGGGGGGGTTTCCTCAGCATGCCCAGTCAGCCTGCACTGTACAAATTCAAAGCTAGAAAGGGTGGAAGTGATGTAAAAATTGAGCTTACTCCCCCAAAAATAGTACTAGCAGGTTTTCTTCCAAATTATTCTTGAGGGCAATTTCTTCCAGGTTCAGACAGCTGAATAAATAGTTCCTGGCTTGTTGACACTGAAGGGAGAAAAAGCTCTAATTTATCACACTTTATCGCTTGCACTTATCCTTATATTTTTGCCAGGGTAAGTATATAAGATTGTTCATGCGAATGTCTGTTTTTATGAAAATTGGATGAAGAACTGGGTCAAAGTGTTCTCTACTACAAAAAACGTGCTACAGAGTAGATGAAAAATCCATTGTCATCTACAAGTCTTTGCCCATCAGATTTTGAACTTTGGTCCTGAGCAGTTTAAAGTAAATTGCTGTTCTTAAAACAACACTTCTCATTAATGCTCTGTAGCAAGTACCACTTATACCACAGAAGTTTGTAATATGTGCAGCATATAAAGAATCCTTGTGGAAAGGTCTTTGTCTCATCAGAGCAAAATTATATCTATGCAGGTATAATATGCAGTAGATATATTGATATATATGCAATATCATGTTGCATATTATAACATACTTTACAAATTGCCCAGAATTTTTTTAAAAAATAGTTTTCAAGGTGATATACTGCCAATGAAAATATGGTACTATAGCTTAAACTTGGTATTGTTTTGTTATTTCATTTATTTCTGCTTTTAATAATGTGAAAAAATATTAATTTTGGATTTAACCATGAAAGGATGATGATTAAGAATTACAGAAATCTTTTGTCCCACAAGGTCCTTATAATTTTCTAGAAATTGTGAACTGGTGTACTTTGTTACCTCACAAATCATTAATATAGGCCAGCAGTAAATTGTGGGTTGGCACAGGGCCCAACATAGCACCAAGATCAAGCCTCTCCTTTCTAGTAAATTGGAACTCAGCTCTTTATATCAGAGGTACACACATTTATAGAGGTATCAGATGCAAATTCATCTTTCATTTGCTCTTAGCTTTCCTACATTGCTTGATCATGTAAAGGAAGTTATCTACAGAATCAGGAAAAACTACAATAAATAAACCAGTAATTGTAAAGTCAACAGCAAGAAGGATTTGCTGAGATGCATTTGAACTGTCTGAAGAGCAAGTCTTTTACTGAGAAGTAACTCTTAATTGGTCAATTAAAACTAGTGTGAATCACTGTGTGTAGGCTCAGGACTGTGCATTTCATGTGCATGATCACAGAACAGAGGACAGCACTGAAACCCATTGAAAAAGCGGGACTTGCTCTTGGCAATCTGGCATATTAATGAAATTAAAGCACTAGAACAAGATAGGGAGAAGTCACACCTTTTAAAATTATTGGAAACACGTTAATGCATTCCTTTTTGTATTCTACTGATTGCCACAATTTCTTAATCGTGATTTGCGTAATTACTTGCTATTTGCTTGTATTTACACAAAATTAGGTCATTTCTAGCACGTTATTAGTATTACTTACAAAAGCAGACATACAGCCTTACTTGTTGACAGATTGCCTTCCTTGATCAGCATATGCAAAGAATATTTCACAGTAGACTGATCACAAAGTTACAGATAGAAGAATGATTTCACAAAATTGTTCTTTTCCGTCAAACACCTATATTTTAGCAGTCTTTCGGATATGGAGCATGAAAGGAAAATGATGGTAACAAGGATCCTGTTAATTTCTAGATTTTCAGATAGCAATAATCTGGTAAAGGTATCCTGGAAGATTGGACTACATGAGAGCTTCATGCATTTTCAACCATGGTTTCAATGGTCCAGAACCATCCAGTTTAACAAATTACTCACAGCAGTTCCTAACTTGTTGAGGTAATTTCTGAAGAAGTGTCTTTGGTTCACATCAAGGAAATAGTTGCTTATGCTTAAATATGTATGTTGATTCCATTGTATCTCTGTTTCACGAAATGGGAATACTCCTAAGAATTGAAGTTCATCCCAGTAACGATGCCTAAGCCAGAAGAGAAAATTCTCCTCCCAATTGCTTGCATTGTATAGTGTCCTTGCTTACATTCCCAGGGTTAAAGAGAGAATTTTTAGGACACGTATCACAGGTATCCATTCTTAACCATCATCTCCAACTCAGAAATACTCATTTCAATGCTAGGATTTTCCAGCAGTTTAAAATTAAGTATAATAAATTCAAATTTACAAGTGCTTACATGGACACAAATAAAAATCAATGGAACTGCACCTGCTCATACCATCTCTGGGTTTAGCACAATGTCATTACTCCAAATATTACTGCAAAAAAAACCCCACCTTTCATATATATATTCAGAGATGAATGTATACAGCTATCAGCAATTTGGGTGGCTGACAGAAGGGGCCTGCTTTATATGCCACAGGCATTTCATATACAAATATTTTCTATGGTTTTCTTCCTCAGTTGAGATAATATTGCTGCAGCCAATGTAAACACACGTGAGCTTACCAACAGGTGGTAAAATGTGAAAAACTACAAAACCCAACTAAACAAAAACACCAAGAATGGAACACAGATTTTTCGTCTTAGAATGGATGATGACTTGGGGGGGGGGGGGGGGGGGGGGGGGGGGGGGGGGGGGGGGGGGGGGGGGGGGGGGGGGGGGGGGGG
>JAUBOD010001108.1:672085-684909 GCA_032353885.1 Nothura maculosa | reverse complement strand
ACTCTTATATTTTGGAAAGATTGTAGTTATGATGAAGTAGTAGTTATGATGAAGTAGTTATGATGAAGAAAAAGATCAGAAAGGGAAACTCCTGTCTCTGGTGCAGGAAATTTTGAGCCCACAACCCTCTCTCTGCTGGCTACTTTCAGGGCTGCCAAACCTCCTGGGCAGCCACCACACTGTTTAGCGAGCTAAGAGGCATCGGGCTTGCTGCTCTTTCTCCATATATATACATACATACATATATATATATATATATGTATATACACACACACACACATATATGTATGTATGTATACATATATCTTGCAAGATGAGACAGGGAACAACAGGAATATCAAAATATCACTACTTTTAATATAATGCAGATGAGCTACTCCAGCACTTGTGCAGCCACAAAGGCTTTACCATACCACTTTAGTTTGAATTCAAGACTACTTATCACAAATAGCCTTTAATTGATTTAAAAAAAAAAAAAGAAAAAAAAAGAAAAAAAAAGAAAAAGAGTAGATGATAAGGGCTAGGAATGATGTACAGCATATGAAATGAAGAACACCAAATCGCTCAGAATAGCAAATCGCTCACCTCTGCATTTTAGTACAAACTCAAGTCTCAATGTACAGTAAAATGCAAGTTGGACAAGGGCAGCATGCGGCATCACATTATGTGTGGATTTACATCTATTTCAATGAATTGGAAATAGATAGCTGATAGCACTTAGCTAATTGAAGTGTAAGCAAACAAAAGAGAGCTCAGAAGGAATGTGCTATCATAGGAAAGGTTACAATAAAATGCAAGATGATGATATGCATTATACTACTGAAAATGAATTCAAAATCCTTAGTTGAAAAATATGAAATATGAAACTGAGAGTAAATAGGATACTATAAAAATTTATAAGATTTTTAGAAACATTAAGAAAACTAGTGAAGTAAAAATTACATAAGATATTTTATATGAGGTCTAATTATTTTGAAGATCACAATTAAATACATAACTTCTGCTTATACCAAATGCCTTATCCTACGACTACTAAAATTATGTATAAGAAACAGTAAAAAGCTTAAAAAAAAAAAAAATCCCCAAAAAACCCAACCAACAAAACACAGAACTAAGCAATGGTTATTGAGAGATTGCTTAAAATTATCACAGAGTAGTGAATGACTCCATAAAACTTATTTAATCTAACTTATACATGAAAATTCAAAATGCTACAAATGAAAAACACAACAGAGGAATCTGGACATAGATGGTACATTCTGAGGGATGGAACGAAAGAAAATTTCATAAAAACAAAAATCACGTTTTAGATAACATCAGATTGTTTGAAAGAGAGGAAAGGTAATGAGGGTGTTCAAAGCGCTTAGGGAAAGAGTTTGGCATGTCAGAATAGAATTGTTGAAGCTAATAAAAATATTAAGAGCGAAGAATGCAAAAGAGTTTAGCAAAGTAGAATATGAATCTGCTGCAGGGTTTGCTTTGAATATTTGTATTCAGCACTGTTAGAGTACATGAGACAGTGATAAATCAGGCAAGATTTGGAAAAGTCTCTGGAATCTTTAGGTGAATCTCCTAAAACATAAAGTACTGTTGGTCCCGCAAGAGGAGAGAAATGCTGATTGGGAGAATATACCACAATATGGTGCAAATAGAGACACATTGAACACAAAGTCTTTAGAAATTCAGGCTTGCATTTTTTTTTGTTTGTTTAAAGCCAATGAACTTTTTCAGAGAGGCAGTCATGTAAGAGGGAAGGTACAGAAAAGTTTCCTCTTAATCACTTTGATATAATTTAGAGAAGAAATAAAAACTAAGCCTTACAGGATTAACAACTATCAGTCTTCACAGCGCAACCTTACCACGTCCAGTAGAGATTGTACCAATGCCAAGAACACTCAGGAAAAGGTCTTCTTTTCCCAGCTTGCTTGACTCTTATTTACACAGCAGTCACTCCTAAAGAAATTGTAATTCTACGTTTGCCTATTACTGTCACTAAATTTAGCTTAATGGGCTCAAGTTTCACATCCCCATCAGCAATATCAGTAAGCAGTCACATTTACCCTCTTCCCCATTCACCATCATCAGCTGAAGGAGAGCAGAAGAAGTCAGGGCTTTATCTGATGTCAGCCTGAGTTTCACCTGAGCCTTTCAGGTGGCAGGAGGAATCAAGGTCCTCATGTACTTGATGTGCACCATTATCTCCAATTGTGTCCTGACAGCAGGATAACTTATTAGTGCAACTACCAAATTAAATATACTAAAAAGTGTTCCCTTCAACTTGAAAATTACAATGCCTATGACATTTGAGGCAGATTTTCTTGATGGTGCATTCAAAACCGTTTACCAAATATTAGATGAAATATTTGATTAAGGATTAAGAGGGTGGAATCAATCACAGTGACATAATATCTGAGCTGGGAGGGTGTTATTATACAAGAGAATTGCTTCTCTAGTGGGAATAACTAAGGGTGGGAGGGTGTTATTATACAAGAGAACTGCTTCTCTACTGGGAATAACTGAGTGTTACCATTAAAAATCTTGGTTTCATTACTGAATGCAATTAAATACCAGAGTAGTATCTAATATTCTGTAACATGAGTATTTCTGCATTATTTGAAGTTACGGCAGAGAACTGAATGAATGTTTTTCTTGTACCTCTATTGCCCATTACTAAAATACTTGCAATAAAAATATGCCGCACATGAATGATGTAACAAGTGAGCGTATTCCAGCTCCAGATAGTGGCATTGCATGCTGAAAATACTTTGAAATATATTTTTACAAGGGAGCGGATTTTAGAGAAAATATTGGGTTCAATTAAGTGACCTGGATATCTTTTTTAGCAAAGTATTAACTGTTGAAAATGGAAATAATTCCTCTGAGTAAATCTGCAAACAAAACCATTCCAATCATAGGAAGCCAGTTAGGTATTAGGAATAAAAGTTCATAGTAATAAACATGATGAATAGAAAGTGAATTTATTAGCTTTTTTATGTATAGTTCTGGAAAGAAAAACAGAATTTTGGCTCAAACGAACAGTTTCATAATCAGTAGCACAGTTTAATACATTCTATCTAACAAACTATGTCTTATTTAATAGGCATTTTGTTTCACATCACCTATTCAAACAAACGAGCAAACAAGACTGAATGCTGTGACAAGTACACTGTATCCCTGAGTAGAGAGCAAAATATGCACATTTATTTCAGTATTGAGAATATAGCATTGAGAAGCTTGACTCAGGGAAAACCTGCATTAGGGATGTAAAGTGACATTTCCCTGAGATTAAAGAAGAAAGGAATCACAAAACAGAAATAGTCTCTGGGAGAAGGCAGAAAATTTACATGCTTCTGTGTTAAAAGTTTCTAAGAAAGAAAGCTGCCACTAAGAAATGAAGACAGATCGACAATACAAATTTTCATAGTTATGGTCCAACTGGGCCCAAATAGAGATACAAAAGAATATATAAAATAAAATAATATTTAAATAAAATAATATTAAAAAATGTTTAAAAGTTCTCAACCCCACTTTCCAGTAAGGAGAGTATATTTCTTCACCTAGAGTAGACAGTATTTCTGTGCAGACTAGCCAAATGCAATATGCTATATAACCAAGTGACAATGCATATTATAAATAGTTCAGTTACAACAAGAAGTGATCTGAGCCTTTGGCCATCCTTCAAACCAAATTGAACTCAAACCTTTGACATTTCAGCTGCATTGTCTCCTGCTTCATCCGGCATTTCCCATGGTATAGTGGCATGATGAAATGCCCAGAGGTCTGATATTCAAAAAGGGCAGCGATAGGCACCTTGCCACTTTCTGCTGGACCACGGATTAGTCAGAGGAGGAAAGCTAGAGCTATGCAGAGGGGACATTTTATCCTTGTAGGCAGATATTGTTCATAGAGAGAGGGCTGGCCCTCTTTCCATGCTCCATGATAACCTCCAAGGAGAACATCGATGATGGATGACTGCCAAACCTCCCTGAAAGAATGTTGCTATGCCCTAAAGAAAGCATGATACCATTCTCTCAGGAAACCCGCAGAAAAGTCACTTCCTTTGGAGATAATAAATCTAATAAAATACCAATATATTTTCTATAGTCACATTATATCTAGTTGGAAAGAAAAACATAAAATATTATACAATATTTCAAATCTCTGGCTTTAAAAAAAAATCAGAGATTATATTTCCTTTCACAAATAAAACCAAGATTTTTCAGCTGAATCTAACAAAACAGAATATGATCTGTAATTTGCAGTAATGTATCTTTTTACCCTCATAAGAAGTATTGACTGAAAGGGACCAGGTATCCTATGATTAAAAGTGTATTAATCATTTACTGAAGATTATTGAATGCTTCAAGATGAATTGCCTGTTTATATCATTGATGCCAGTATGATTAATCCAAATCTCCTGCTAGGCTTAAGGGGACAGAATTTGAAATATAACTACAAGAACCCTCTTGATCCACAATTAGTATGTCAATAGTTGTTGCATCCTTTGCCTAAATTAGGAGAAGAAATGTTGTACAGAAAATTAAAGTACTTCAGTAATTACTGTGTTCTTTTTCTCACAATGATGGAGTTTACATAAATCTTTAAAGATGTGACAGATGGGAAGGCTGTAATATTTGTCATACACAGACACAGAAGCACACACACACCATTTTTTTAAGTAGGAGGATTCTTCATACTGATGATTAAATACTGTGAGTCTTATTCAAACAATATCACAAAAACATTAGGATGCTTGTGTGGGAAAGCAGAATACTTTGTTTATATGAACAAGATCTTTGAATTTAAACACTAATAGCCAAATATGATTTCAAACTGGCGAAGGGTCAGCTCATGCCTACACAAAGTTTGTTCCATGAAACAGATGGAAATTAAAGGTAAATGTACTAGAAGCATTCATGCATAAATGTTCAAATTCCTCATGAATCCAAATTTTACAAAAGAGGAGCAGCCTAAAGATATGACAAGAATCCAGAAAATCTGAATTCTATTTGTGTTTATCACAAGTCTGCTTGTGCAACTTGAAGAAAATTATTTAACTATTGGTGTGTCTCTGATCTAAAACCTAACATGAGGATTACACGACGCATGATGCAGGCAAGTATCATAAATTAAATTAATGACACTTGCAAAAGATTTGGAAATTTCGGTAAGGACTCCTTATAAAAGTACAAAGTATTGGCATCTATGTGAAAAAATCAAAGAGGACTTTACATTGATAAACAAGTGGCAAAATTGCTTATGATTAAATTATCACTGATTTTTAATTTTTATGTTTTTAGGCCCATTAGAAGAATAAGTTAAAAGCTTATTATACAAAACAGTTTGCACTTGCATGTTTTGCATTTTGTCTAAATTAGATTGTCTTCGTACACATAATTCAGCATCTTACGTAAAAAACATTCAAAATCCAGTAAAATACATGATTGCTTATTGAAAGTGGTGTCCTTGATGCCATGCTAATACTACTACTTCCTTGCATTGTCGAGGATTGCATTTGTACATAATTTTTTTTGAAATACAGTTATTAATAATTTTCCCTTATTGTCAAAATGTGTATTGATTTACCTCAGAAATTCAGTTTATTTCACATTACAGCTAGCATCAAACAAGATAACAGGATGCTATTGGCATTACTGAAAGCCAAATGTAGGATTATGCCCACTTATTATCTTAAGCAGCCATGCAAGCAAAGCTTCAACTGGTCCTACACAGGGAGCAATACTCATATATTAAATCTGACATGCACTCCAGATACTGCAGAAAAAAGTCACTCCACCCGGATGCCCTAAAGAAAAGTTATTTATGTGATCAGGCTGTCTTCCTGCCTTTACTTTTTGCCATTCCATGCAAAACCTTTTGAGCTGCTTGGCCTGTTTCAAGCAAATTTACCAAAGAGGTAAATCAGGTAGTTAGGGAAAAGAAAAAAGCAAATGGGAGATGCTGATTGTGCTTGATGACTGCCCAGACCAGCACAGTGCTGTTCTCACACGATGTTAGACCATCCCCACAACACAGATATCATGGTTCCTAGCATCTTAACCTACCAGAAGGCTTCAAGAAGAAATGACTCTGTTCTAACTCTGGTGCGCAAGCCATTCTTTGTCGCACATTTTGTTTAATCTGTCCCTTGTAGACGATATCTTGACTGCTCCAGTTCCCTGACTTTTTTTAGTACTATAGGAATAAGATGGGAAATTAACACAATTCTATTGAAGATGTCAACAGTATTAAACTGAGTAAGACATGAACAAACAAACTCATGTGGTGAAAATTTTATGTCTTCTTGAATTTGTCTTTTGCCACGACCTTCCAGTAATCACCTCCGCTATACTGTCACAATTGGCACGAAGTTCAGTTTTCTCTAGCAGTCTCAGGAAGCATATAAGCATTTGTGCATTACGTATCGTATAACATAAGCAAATTAAATTTCTTCATGGACCTACAAACAAAAAGTCAACTTAGTACAAACTTAGGATCAATATTACCAAAAAAAAGCAAATTGACTTCCAGAACATGCTCAATATTTTAATGATTGTAAAGTAGGAGATAAATAACAGCATTGCTTCAAGTTATATATTTCTATGTCTTCTAGTTTCAGTGAAAAGTGCATTCTTTTTTTTCTACCATGTATTGCTGAAACAAAACCTGTAGTGCAATATTTGATGAGTCAAAGGGTCAGGTTAAACAAGCTAGAAGTAGGACATGTGAAAAGTACTCTATATTTCAATCCATTTTTAAGAAAGCTGAAGCTTTCTAATGTTAAACAGAAAGTAATGACTCCTGTTACTATGCATTGCTCTGGCATCATTTCTGTTCTGCTAATACTCTTCTGCAACATTCATAGTGACAGGAATGTATTGCAGGGGTCAGCACTGTGGTTATCCTTAGCTCAGTCAAATAACCCCTTTGGGTTTATGAGTATATGGACTGAGCTTTCCAAAAGGTTCTCTTGAAATACTTTCTTTTAAAGGAATATAATTTTACTATCTCATGATATTAAATACAGGAAAACTTTACACAGAATTCCTTATATTCTCACTTAATCATTTGTATATTTTAGGAAATTAATTTAATCAAGTGTTCATTAGCAGTAATAATTAATTACAGCAAAGTTCATCAGACAACATATATGTGTTGCCAAATGATCACCATGATGTTCTTTTGACAGAGTTGTTACAGCACAAATGTTCATGCATTTTTATGTAGACATTTCACCAGAATGTGACATATTAGCTATAAATCTGCTTTTACAGCTCTATAAACTACAAAAGCACTAAATAATATTTTAATGCATTTTTATTTTATTAATTGCATAATTTTAGATAATAAAAGCATTTTCAAATACTATATAGATTATGTCCACAATAAAAAAATATGATTTTCCATGTTATTTCTAAAAATATATTGCAATTTTTCTACAGAAGGATTCTGTGGTTTATTAATATATCAGTAAATTGAAAATCACCCCCCTTCAGCAAGTCTACATTTTATATCAGGAGCAATGTGACTTGAGATTCTTGCCTGGAAAAGAATAGCTTTCTACTTAGGACATAAAGCTTGAGGGAAGCGTACTCAGTCACTTTGCCACAGGTTTCCTATGACTTTGGGTAACTCATCTATTCTGTCTATGGTTCCTTCTTTTATTTATAAAATAGTGATAGGAGCTTACCTTCTGAAATAGATCTCTCTATCTATTTACATTTTTCATTCTGTTTTTTTTTCCAATGCTTAACAAAATGACAGTCTATTCTTAGTTTAAGGTTTAGTTACTGCTATGTTATATAGTAACAACATAATTATTATTACTCTGACAAACTCATTAATTTAATAGCTCTTTCTCATTTTCAAAATCACTGTGGGTGCCTGAGCATTTTGTGCTCAATTCAGGCTGATGAAAACAGAACAGAAAGTTCAAAATATATTCCAGCTGAAACTGCAAGGAGTTATTCTTTCCCCTTTCCTCAACCTTTAATATGTTTCCGTGTGTTGCTGGGTGAATTAATCTCAGACATGTACACAAAAACTTAGTTATGTTTGAGTTATTCAAAAACATTTCTGGGTATTATATTAGAATGCAGCATGCAATTAAAGCAGATGCCAAAAATGTGTATGAATAATTAGTGGCAGCTAATAACCTGGGCGAGAGCAGGCCTATTTTATTGGACCTTTCTCAAAAGCAAATGAAGGATGAACATCCTTCAGACATCATAAAAGTGTTCCAGAAGGACAGGTAGGTCCAGTTCAGATTGTCTGCATCAAGATATAGCTGGATAACTGAAAGAATTGTGCATAAGTATGGGCTCATAACCAAACTGATGGGCTTTAGTTGGGCTGACATGATTTTTTTAATTTTTTAAGTCAAATCTCTGTGGATATCAAACTGGGACACCTCATGCAGCTAATCTGCCTGCAGTATTCATTGAAACCTAGCCAAAGAAAGCCAAGTGTATTTGGCTTAGACCTGTAGTTTCCTTCACAGTGCAGTGACAGGTTCATCAGTACTTGCATTTTGGCACTGTTTGAACTGGAAATTTAATATATGATTTTCCCTTAGCTCACCCCTAGAGGCAAAGATACATCATGGCTCTTCAGTGAACATTTGACTGTATTAGAAAACCTTGCAGTACTGAGACACAGCATAGAAATATCAGATGAGGGAGAGCTCTTTGGCACTACTCTTTCTTGCTTTTGTTTGAATGAGTCAGAATAATTAACTGAGCATGATTTTCTTTCGAGAAGTTTTATGGTCCTGTAATGTTTTTTGTCTTGGGCTCTGTGTACTAGAGCGCTAGCCAAGAACAATGATTAGCCACTTAGCTTGTCCGGTTCTCATCTGAGCTCGACCGTGAGATCACTCCTTCGAACAATGATGACAATGTTTCTACTGAAGTCAGGGCCTGGTTCAGCAAAAGGAGTGACAGGCTACTGCATGAAGTCCCCTTGCTATCACTTTCCCTTTCTACTGTGCTTCTTGGATGCTCCTGGTGTCAGCATGGAGCAAAGCAAAACATTTCAGGTGCGTTCTTGGGAAATTTGCCCATTTTCATTCAACAGAGTGATATCTGCTCATTTTATAAGGTGACTACATGAAAATTCATGGGCACAGCTTTATGAAAATACCAGTCATTCATTTAAAATGAAATAAGAAAAAAAAAGGCTACAGCTTCAAAGCTTTCAAAGGGTGGGTAACAGTCACAAATTGGATAGTGTTCTTCTCAGGTTATCATACAGAGATAACATCTGGCAAAGGAATTCAACATTGATAATTCTTGTAAATTGTGATCATCTTTCGTTCACTTGTGTTTATTTTCCCTGGCGGGATGTGTTACGAGGAAACTGTATAGACCAACTGTGTTTCTAGCTTGAAACAGTAAAATGATACAAATGCTAATGTTTTTCAAAGGACTGCACTATTTAGTTAGAAGTTTGTGAAGATTGAGGAAAATCAAGCAGTCAAGTAGGAAAATGTAAAATTAGAGCCATACACTTCTAAATTGAAATACCAGAGACGTGTGCTTGCAGAAAGCAGTGTCTAAGGCTTGCCTTTTAAGTTAGTTTGCAGCATCAGATATGGAAGTATATAGAACAGTAATTGATATCCAGATATTTCAGCTGCAGACTTAGCCTAGTTAATTCAGCTTTTCAAAAAAAAAAAAAAAAATCCATGCAAGAGCATAGGCAAAATGACCATTTCATTTATGGAGCCTTGTCCTGCCTGACAAGTGAAAGTTCATATTTTTTAGAGGGAAAGTAGAATTAAACCTAGCTGTATATCACTCTCTTCTGGCCTGCAACTACCTACTCCCACTGCCTCTGAGCAGGAAGCCCTCTGTCGCTGAGTAACTCTTTTGATGTATTTCAGGAGCATCTGGTTGCCAGTTACTGGCTGAAAATAATGATCAGTTACATTTTCACCTGTTCCTCTTCCATGTCCCTGAAGTTTCTAGTGTGCCCAATTACTATGCTTTCCCCTGTCCCCTATAGGCAGAGAATAAAGGAGAGACCTTCCACGGGGGAATTAACGCTTAAGTCACCTGTTTTTCAGGCTGCATCTTGACTGGGTGTAGGTTACTAAAAAGGAACATTTTCTTCCACCTTTGTTCTGATTGTAGAAATCTTCTATTTGATCATCAAGCATCCTAGTGGGAAAATCTTGTGGCCTTATGTGAAGGGACAAGGAAAGTGGAATGGAGACACATAAATAAAAAATAGAGCAGAAGAAGGGACCAATCAACCAGTAAATACATCTGTGCTTCAAAACATCAGCACAGAATCTATGTTCCCAGCACTAACTCCCACCACTTTCTTTAAGATTCCTTCATATGATATTGAAAGAAAATACATTTTTTTCTAATAGGTTAGTGTGATTTGTGGAGAGAAACAGTAACAAGTGTGGATGAGAAATACTACAAAGTTCAGCAAGCCATTATACTTACAGTCTTTTAGCACAGATTGAATTGAGAACTTCTAGCACAGGCTTCTTTCATTTAGATTGAGGGTATCAGTATAAAATTAAACACCCGGACTGCATTTTCACAAGTGAAGTAAGGAACACTGTTTTCAACAGATAAGAAGCACTGTTGGTGCTGTTGGTGTCTAAATTCTTGCCTATCTCCTTTAGAAAACTGACCCAAGTCACATATGTGCCTTCTTCTAGGAGGACCACCCCTCTGAAAGTAGTGGGCCATATATCTCCTAGGAGGAATGATGACTCCCTATGATGCTACCTAAAGCATCTCATGTCTGTCTACATGCTGGAGCTTTTTTAAGAAAAATTCAGTGCAATATTTTTTTTGTACAGTGACAAAACTTGTAAATATCTCTCTGCTTCTAATAAATGAATTAAACTCTTAATGAGTACCTCAGTAATGAATCCACAGAGAAGGACATATCTTATTTGTATTGTTACCAAATTAAGAGAGTCACTAGAAAAGCAGTTAAGTAAGGTGTGTTAAAATTACTATCATTACTGTCAATCACTTATATATGATGGCAAATATAGGGAGTACAGAGAAACCCTGAAATGCCTTAGAGACAAGCCTCACAAAGACAGGTGCTGATAATGAAAGGTATGCTAAGATTATTTTTCAAGGAAAACAAGATAGAAATTTTTCTGAGAAAATAGGTTTTATGAGGGGATTAGAAGGTGATAAAAGGTGGGTGTGGGGAGAACATGAATTGGTTCATTGTAGCTTCAAAAAGAGGTGTTAGAGCATGTCATAAAGAATGCTGTAACGAAAAGAGGAATGAAGGAAGAATAAAAAATAAATAAAACTGAAGAGACAGTTTTATTATGTGATTTATAGTGAAGTTTTGTGGGCTTCAAACAGGAAATGATCTTGAATTTAATGCTGTTAAAAATAAAAGGAAAATGATAAAGAGATTCAAAGAGTGATTTCATACCACTGAAGCAGAATAGCTAGAGATAATTTTATCAGTGATGTGCTCTGCAGACACTCCCAGGATCAGGGAGGCAGGAGAACAGAGGAGGCTGGTAGAGAAAGTTTTATTAAGTTATATTAAGATGAGAGAATATGGGATGAGAGAACCAAACATTTAGCAGCTGGCATTCTCAGATGAGAATGAAGATAGCTAACACTAGACAGGACATAATGGCCAAATTCAGTCCAGCCAGATTTATTTCAGTTTCTATAAGATCTAAGCTTTTTCTTTAATCACTGTTTCATCAGAGGGAGAGAGTTCATTAAATACATTCACAAGTATCTGCACAGGTAATGAAAACAGTGTGCTTCTTAAAAAGGCTTTGTAGGAATATATATAGCATCAGAGTAGTCCTTCCCTGGAGAAAAAAGGATTTAGTGGATAGCACAGAGGCAAAAGCTTTATAGGAGGCTTAATCTTCCATGTTTTCATTCTGCCTTTATTTCTCTTTATTTTTTGTTTTTCAGAGGGAGTAGGAAAGAAAATAAGTGTATACTTATTTGAGTCAGGAACGTCACATTTTGTGCTAAGTTCTTTTTGCCCTTGTTATTCATTTGAGCCACCTATACACAGAAGGAAGCTGGATGTAATGCAGCAGAGGGATGAAGCTGGATATGCATGTAGTAGAGGCAGAACTTCATACTACATTATTCTATAATGCATATTTTCTTCTGTAATCACAGTGAAATACAGGAAATAAAATGGTTGAGAAAGGTCTTATAAATCATAACCACAGAGCAGAGATGCCTTAACTTGTGCAGGGCTTGTAGTTTCAAAGTTTATGACTTCACCTCTAATTTTTAGGTTATGGAGATCATTTTCCTCTTCCTTTGTTGAAAATATGCACCTTGCACTGTGGCTGCCTGCGCCACAGCCTCCAAAGTATTAGCAACTTGCAGCAGCTTTGGCTAAAATCTGAGGAGTATTTCCTTCTCTGAAGTATTCATTAGCTATTTTGCCAGAAACTGAAGAGGAAATGAAAGCAGGAATAAAATGGCAAAGACATACTAAACACCAAAACATACATTTTTGTTATTTTTTTCCAGTAAGTTTTTTTTTATTTCATGTCAAACATGGTAACATTATGTTCAAATCAAGCATGTGCTGTAAAATTGAACTTGTCAAGCATTTCATTTGGCAGAAATGCAGAGCAGATAGTGAGCCAAGAAATATTTTTCTTTTTTTCCCCTCAATAGAGAACTCCATAGCAAGTGGGAGTCTATTCATTCTGCTATATTAGTGTGTGAGAGACAGTCATTATTATATATATTTTTTTCGGTACACAGAATCACAGAATCACAGAATGTTCAAGGTTGGAAGGGACCTCTAGAGATCATCTGGTCCAACCTTCCCGCTCCAGC
>JAUBOD010001108.1:651997-668942 GCA_032353885.1 Nothura maculosa | reverse complement strand
TTTACTTTACTTGCACATAAAAATGGACACGGTGTGCTGTCTATACATCCATATGTGAACCACCATCCATCCATGCCTTGGGCCACTTATTCACATACCACATAAGAATTGATATCATTCATCCAATTTTGTCCCACCTCCAAATAATTTTATCAAAATGGTATTAAAATAGTATGGAACTACAATGATCTGTGTAACTGTTATGCACAGACTTAAAAAATATATTTATAAAATTACAAGGGTAGATAATTGTATCTAGACATGTATTAGTCATAACTCTCAGATTTAGAAAAGAGCTAACATGGCCTGATAAGGACATGGCCATTATCAAAGACGTTACCTCTGTAAGTCATGGCTAATAAAACCTACGTATTCCTGTTGTCAGGGTGGGTCTGTTGAACATCCCTGACCCTCTGTGATAGCATCACCTTTTCCCAGACATCACTGAAAAGCCTCGTAGCCTCATTTGCTTGATATGTTAAAATCCAATACAGGTAACTTTGAGTAAGGATAACAAAGTATGTTCTTATCAGTTAGAACTCGGAATATAGCTAATTTTACTTTCTTTAGGACAAAGTATTATCTATAAGTGAATGATCTAAAGCTTAAGAGTCTTTTAAATTGCTTTTGGAGCAAACATGAGTTGAAAATGATCAAAGGTTTTTCCCTATGATTATTAACTACATATTTTAAGAAACTGAATAGAGTAAAATAATTTCAGTCTAGCCTTAGCTAGTACCTTCTTATAAAAAAGAATCCTGAGACACTCCTGTATTTTTTTTGCTTTCAGTTGAGATATATGTTTTGTGTTTACTTAATTACTTATGAAATCATAAGTATTTTAAACATTTTAAAATAAACAAGCAAACATGCTTTTAAAAACTTATTGTCATTGTGAAACTAGTTATCTTAAAATATCACCAAGATATTAAATGCCCTGTTAAACTCATATTTGGGAAAAAACTAACAGTTTTACTACATTTTGAAGCTCCAAAATTGTCAGAAATAAATAATGTTTATTTATAGGAAGAAAGAGAAAGGTGAAAGCCAGTTATTTATAATTGTTGTAAAGGATTGTATGTAGTATTTTGACGTATTCCATATGCAGACGTATTTGCAGAAAGAGACTTTTTTCTCTGAGCTGCAAAATATTCATTCTTTTTATGAAAAAGGT
Organism: Nothura maculosa; assembly: GCA_032353885.1. NCBI lineage: Eukaryota > Metazoa > Chordata > Aves > Tinamiformes > Tinamidae > Nothura > Nothura maculosa. The sequence goes on along the minus strand of JAUBOD010001108.1, from coordinate 667,768 downwards.
TAGACTATTTTCCTCTATTTCACATAATCTCATTTTCCTTTATGGTTCCTCCTCAGCTCATTTCTGATCTCTTAGAAATACATCTGGATAGGGTGAAAACAACATTTTAGTGTATCCATATAATCTTATTTTCACCATGACTATTTTTTTGTTTACTTTTTTCCTTCCTTTTCCAAAGGATAGTCAAATTGCCATATATGCTAGCCCACTTCAGTTATCTTTTGAAGATAGGATACATAAAACATACAGAGAAGACATGCATAACTTCCACAGCTTTGTCAGAATAGTTTATTTGCCATAAAAATGACTGATAAAGATGTCTACATAAGATATCGATTTCTGAAATTTATTTTCCTTTGAAGTATCTTCATGTGTTTGAACCTTCTGTGCCTTAACTGCTTCTACCCACAGTCTCTGCCAGAGGAATATATTCCTTAGGATCCTTTTTGCTTTTTCTTACTAGGGAAGGAACGTAGCTGATAGCAGTGGACACAGACACACAAAAAAAAAGACTGTGCAATGACAGCATTCTGCTTGTTTCTGAAGTTTCTGAGCTGTGGTAGCATCTCTGTCAGACGCAACAATGATGACTATCTAATGCAGAAATGCCAGTCACAGGCACAGACCTATTGCACGGTGACAACACAAGCTCATTATAAAAAGAAATCTCCCCTTCCCCTACACGGACATTAAAGCACAGAACAAGAACTGACCTTTAAATGCTCCCTTTTTTTTGTCTTTTCTGTGTGTGTGTACTTTTTTTCCAGGGAAGTGTTCAGCTCTCACTGTAATTTTTCTGTTAAGGAGAAGGTTTTGAGTATAAGTGAGAGAACAAATAAGAAATGATGGACAAATAGCACATATTACTACATTTGAATTCTTCTGCTAATTATTGTATTATTTCTTGCATTTTGTTTGATATAGTATGTCAAAAGGTCTGTGTGAATGTTATTTTGTGGAATGTTTATTGAACAACAAACATGTCTCTGTCTTTGCAAACTAATTAGCTTTGTTCTTTCTCCTTTTTTATGTAAAGTGTAATAATCTGAAACTGTTTTACAGCAGTTCTGTCCTTTACAGAGCCATTACTCTGTGCTACTTAAAATAAAACTGGCTAGTTAAGCTTCAGTTCATATGCACATGTCTTTTCACTTTCTCTTTTAAATTAAAGTGAATTCTGCAAGGTAAAAATGATGAGGGCACCATAGCTGGAGATTCCCCATAGTCTAAGCTGGCAGTTTTGCTGAGCTCTGGATACAAGTCACCTCCGAGCAATTTGGAGGGGCGATTGTGTTTAAGTTGCCTTAAGGTGCCTGCCAGAGAGTAATTTGAGACAAGAAGGTGGGCACTTGGCAACTCTTATCTTAGAGGTGACAATGCAGAGGCTGCTAATTAGTGTATGTTGTTTGTATCAACTAGATCTTGAATGTGAAAAGTGCACAAATTTCCTTTGTGCCAAATTGGCCTCTATGTGAGGATTGGGTGAATCCAATTAATGTCAAACAGCCTTGGGTTCACTATTTATATATAGTGCGATATGCTTACGTGTGGCATCCTTTCCATATGATATACTCAACCATGAGTAGGAGTGAGATAATGAACTCGGAGCTTATTCCTTTCATCTGAGCCAGGCAGAAGACTGAATTTGTTCTGAACTAGAGCATGAACTACTGCAGCCAGATTCTTACTTTATTCTTTATGTTCCATAAGATTTCAGCCAGCTATCGTCCCTCTATTTGATTTGTGTCGGCTAATTATTCAAGGAATTTCTTAATACTCCTCACTTAAATATGAGAGGCATTTCTCTAATTTCTGGAAATCAGATGTACTACTGAAGGTGTGACAAAGAACTTGTTTTAGGCTCTGACAGTCTCCCAACTTGTTGATGCGTGCCAGAAAGAAAAAGTAGCTCCAACCATACTATTGCTTATTTGTCATAATCAAAATACAAGGAAAAGCAGGGATCTTTTTTGCTGGTTTGACTAGTCTTTGTTTTGCACTGGAGACAAAGAACTGGGCATGAGTGAGATACTGAAACTATCATTCCATGTTAGATCACGAAGGACAGTACCAATGGGAAGTATAGGCTTAAATTACAAAGAAAAGATGACAAAGTACAGGGAATTCTAAATGGAAGTTGTATAGCAGTGTGGATTAACGCAAACAAATGCAATCAAACAAAGAGGCTGAGGTTCAGCATTAGATGGTTATTAATCATTTGGAGAATGATGTACACATTCAGAGATTTACAAATACACATGCAAAATGCTTTCTCCGGGGTACCAAACCTAACTCAGAGGGATAAATATGATCAGAATTAGGATTAAGTGAAACTGATGCTTCTAAGAGCTGTCTCATTCTCTGTTCAGAAAGCAATAATCTGCTAATGCAACACAGAACTGCAATGGTCTACTGTTGGGCTTCCAGATAATACAGGAGAGGTCAGCTCAAATGCAGTCTTTCAGGGAACAATGTACTATGAACTCATACTAATACACAATGAACTCATTACAGAAAGTTTTAGAGAAGGATTAAGATGAAGATGGAGAAAGTTGGAAGGCCATCAACTTTCAAAGCTCATTTGCTGCAGCAAAGTAAAAGATGTTGAACCTTGTTTCTGGCCCAGGCTCTGCAGTGGGGTGTATTTAAGTAATAAATTTTTGATGTATGTCTTAAGTGCCAGAATCAGAAAAACAAGTCAGTGTTATGCAAATGGCCCAGTAACACCTAACCAGAAGGACTTTATAACTTGAGCAATAATGTGGCAACACTATTTTTGAATAAAAGTTGCTCAATATTTTGGTATGCTGTCCAGTAGTGACTTATAAATGTAGTCAGGGCAGACTGGCATTAGCTCATGTGTCTGTACTTCACTGTGCAGAACAGACATGCCCTAAACCTGCAATGAACAAGGATGGGATTCATGCAAGAAAGATTTCTCCTGAATATATTTCAAATAAACCAGTAAATAAATGGGAGAAAAAAGCCAGACATTTGTAATTTCACAGTACTTGTGTTTTGCTTTAGTAAATACTAAAATACATTTGATACATATGTCTTATTTGTTAAGAGCTGTATTCAAATTCATGGGGAGAAAAATTAGCCAGATAGGCCAAGGTCTATTTTTGTTGCTCATGATTTATTTTTATTTCAGTAAGCCCTTTAGTAGGGCTGAGAATACGTTATTGCTTTTTTGAACATCTGAAGTCCTGAAGAGACTGAATTTTGAAAAATGAACAAGGTGGAACATGCAACTTGCACCCTGTATGAACCTTAAAATCATTACATATGCCAGTAGATACACTGAACGTATTTACCTTCAGTGCTATGCTCATTTTTGGTTATCCTATCTTAAAAATGGTTAAAGCAAGAAAAGTGCCAGAAAAGAATAGTTAAGAGAAAGGATTTCTTGCAAGAAGAGATTACAACAATTATACCTATTTAGTTAGAAAGGAGATGGATGAGAGGAGACGTGATGGAGAGATATAATCTAATGAAGTGTAATAAAAATGTGCTAGTATTACAAATTGACTTCTTGGCCTTTCTTCTCTAATTTTGCTTTTAAGAAGCAACTATTTTAATGCTATTAATGCAAAGTGATAGCCATTTTCTCTTTGCAGAAGGACCTGGATGATAGCAGTGGGTGGATTTACCCATACATGTACGACAAAACATAGATGCAAAATTTATAATGCAGAATTAACCATTTTGTTTATACTTCCGAGATTAAAATTTAATCTGCATTTTAAAGGATTTGCTGATTTAGCTGGAAAACCACAGCACCAAAGTATGCTTTACAGAGCTTGCAAGGTATTTTACATTACTTTCATATTCACAGTACATTTTCAAGTTTTCTCACTTTGTTTAACTATTTCTGGGTAGAGACAGAGATTAAATTTTTTGTCTGAGTTAAAATATATGAAAACTGGGGAGGTTTGTGCCTTACTAGTCTAACTTGCAGTGGACTAGCACTATTTTTTTTAGAAAAAAATATTACACATGATAATCTTACATTATGGATTTTTGTTTGGAAAGCATTCGGACATGTAGCTAGTATTATCCTAAGCATGTTCTTGATAAATGCTAACATTGATATCTATGCCTCCCAAAAGAGCGATATATAGATATGAATGTTTTTTTCCAGTATTGAAAAGGACTTAACAAGCCTTTTTTATCTGACCTTTTAAAGTAGCATAGTGGGCAATAACCATTAACTGATCAAATATGAGAAATGTCAGGTGTGGAATAAGTACTGACAGGGAAATATTTCATCTCTTTAAGTTCATGAACAATCACTGACAAACCTTGGCTCCCATTAAGGCTACATTTTTTTTTATCCAAATACTCAATAACAGGTATGATAGGCTGCCTCTTACAACATTACCCTACTAAGTTATATCTGAAGCTAAAAAGAGATCAAACAGGGTAAAGTGTCCTATAATTCTGATAAATTCATCATTGTTAGTTACTCAGATATTCTCATTTCCATCACATAGTGCCAAGTCTCATTTAGTAATACATTTAATAATTCTAACAACCCACTTATCTACTTTCCTTTAACATGTACAGCATAATCACTTTCAGATCATCATGTGTCACTGTAGATTCCTTTCCCTTCTGTTAATCCAAATAATTCAAGTTAATAGGGAATTAGAAAAATGGAGTGTTTTGTACTTAAAGTCTCAAAAATGCTACAAATCTTTGGTTAGACAGACACTATTTATTTCATAAGAATCGGCTAGCAAGAAAAAAATATTATGATTAGCATAGATCAGAAGCCACTGTGGACAGTGAGAGGTTGGATTCCTCTGTCAGTTTTAGTGTAGAGTTTTATCATGGCCAAAACCATCGATTTCAAAGGACTTGCTCTTTACAACAGATTCCAAAAAGGTCTGCTGATTAGAAACATCAGGCTACAGGGAGGTGCTGGGCCAGAGCATGCTCTGCACCAAAGCCAGTGCCAGTCCCCAGATTCTGTAGTGTTCTGCATGAACATGAAATTCTGCTGCTCCAAATACAGCCAAACATTGATTATGCTATAAAAGGAGAACCAGTCTCCATGTGAGTCTGGAATTCTCGTCCATGAGAAATTCTTCGGATTTGACTCTATTCTGCATTTCATATCTGTTTATAATATTTTTAATAGTTTATACTGTGAAGGAAAAACTAATTAAAATGAGGTCTTCTTAGGCCCTGGCTCCAGCTGTTCTATTTAAAGCAGCTGGTAAACTTCCATAAATGGTCCATTGAAGATTAACCCTGACAAACACAGGCTCTTGAAAAGGGGTTGAAGCTGTGTCAGACAAGTTTGCTATCAACACTAGACCTGCTAGCAGAAACACAGATTATGTCAGAAAGCAGGAGAAGGATATGGAAACATGAGGGACCCAGTCTGCTCCTTCTGCTGCTGCTGCAGTGCTTGGGCTGCAATGTATTTAGTAGTGGTTCTTTCATCAGTCAGCTAGTCTATAATCACAGGTACATGAGGTAGAGGTCTCTGATTTTCTTGCTTTGAACACGTAAAAGAAAAAGAAGGGTGAGATAAAGAGACTCTGAAGGCAAAAGGACTAGAAGTTATAACTTGCTGTGTTCTTCAGCGAGTTTTATTTTTGCTGTGTGATAGCTCTACAAAAACTAAAACTGACCCTGAAGAAAGCAGCTTTAAGAGAGTAATCTTCCAGACTTGACTTCCCTGCAATTTGGGGTGAAAAGCCCGCCAGCTTTCAGGCACACTTCTCATTATTTTCAAGTGTAAACTTGGCACAGCTGGGGATTAGGACCACAGGGCATTAAAAACACACTAGTGTAAATCCAAATTGATTCTGCCTTGTGCACAGAACAGAGGGGCCTCCTGAGAAGCAGGATAAACTAGTGTTCTTCTGGGCACCAGTTTACGTTCAAATTTGGCACCAGAAATACCAGAGAAGTAGGTAGTGAAAATGAAGAGCAACTTTGAGGATATTTTAATAACAGCTGTTCTATTTTCTTTTCTGCAGTTTTATTTTATTTGCACTTTTGTAGTTTCATCTTGATGACATGGCTATTATTTTATAGCAGTTTTAAGCAGTTAATTAATGAACTGCACACATGTGACATGACACCACCTTGCCCAATTATCTCTGGCATCTCTTTTTATGGTACAAAGCACTGCTGCTTTGTGAAATATTTTAGACTGTAAATTGGCCTGGAAGCTGTTATTTTAATAGCCAAAACCATACAACAGCAATGCTTGATGGATGACAAACAGCAATGACAAATTGCCATGCATGGTGTCACAAAAATCACCAAAGGACTTGGAGACGTTTGATAACACTTTTCTGTTCTTTAGATGTAAATCTCTCTCTCGTTAAATCCACAACACCTTATGAAGCCCCCTATGAAAAGACTGCCATACTGCTGACAACCTGTAAATGACTCAAAATTAGAGAATTAGGAAGAGAACGTATATTAATATCTTGATTTCTCAGGATCTTTGTGTTAGAACAGCAAATCCAAATTACAGTTGTCTGCTTATTGGAAGTTAAACACAAAGTCAAAGCAAGTATTTCATGGCCAAGTTGCTTCTGGCACTGCATTTTCAACAGTGCAAAGGAGAAGGCCCAAGGCAGAGGTGTAACTGGGGCACAGATGCTATCCCTGTGCTACCATCACCACCCATTGAGGAAGGACTGGACAGGCACATGGAAAGCATAGCCAAATTCCTCTGTCCTCCTTTCTTGACTGCATCAGGAGGGAGCTATTACTGGCAGACATGGTGGATTCTCTCTAAAAATGACAGAGATATCCCAGCAGTTCTCTATCATTTCATCTTAGCACCAGATATTAAGTTATAGACTTACTGTACTGGCCTCCCAAAGTCATATATAAAACCCAAACTCGCTCTTTCTTTGAGCTTTGAATTTGTTTTAAAATTCACCCTGAACCTTCTTGCAGAAACATTGCTATCTTCAAATTTCTTCCCTTGAGAAGAGGAAGCTAGAAGTCTTCCTCCAAAAGCAAGCAGTAGCAGAAACAGGGAGGCTTGCTTAGGTAAAAACCTGTTGGGGGGAAAAAATAACCTAGGGAAATGAACACCTGGCAAAAAGAAAACACTTTCAGTCTGTTCCATACTTTTTTGACCAGAATGAACCCTCATTTTCAAATTGCATGTGATATAAATGAAGTTTCCTCCCAATCTTATTATTTTATGCATTACATTTATGCACTACAAACACGTTAGTCACTGTGAATATTCATGGAAAAGTTCCTTCACCTAAACTTGACAAAAATATTTCCCAACAATTAAATACATTTTAATTTTGATATAGAAATGCAAACTCTATTCCTGCTACTTTATTCTACATGATGAGATGTATGCTTTTAAAAATTAATTTCAAATATGTGCACACATTGTCAATTATGAGGAAGAATAGAAATACATTATAGCCAAAGAACGAATTCCTCTTTTTGCATAAAATGCAAAGGAAATGTTCTGTCTCTCTAAAATGTCTCTTTCAAGAACAAATACACACATTTATTAGAATACATCCACATACAAAAGATTCTGAGATAGAAAGAAATGAAAACAATAATGTTTTCAGTTTAGAATATGATCCTTTAATAGGAATTTCTCATTGTAATGTGATTCTATACTTGAATATGTTGATTTAGAATAAAAACAATATTTTAAGAGACAAATATCTCTTCCCCTAAAACTAGCAATGGATGTAGAAAACTTCCAGAGGTTTGGCAGTAATTTTGGATAAGCAGTCAGAAGTTCAGTTCCCTAGTCTTTATTTTAACCCCCCCGTCCCAATCACAAGACTTTCTTTAGTTCATACCCATTAGTCTTTCTGAACCTCTTTGCCAGGTCCGCAGCAGTCGCCTCACTGCTTTTTTTTCCATTTCACCATACTTTCATGACCTGCTCTTATTTTCTTTCTATTTTAGGCCTTTTTTTTTTTCCTTACAACTCCCATTACTGTACTATTTGAGTAGCTCATTCTCCACTGTACACTTCTTTAGAACACCTGAGTGCAACTGTGTGAGAAGGAAGGGAAATGCTATTATCCACATTTTATAGCTCAATAATTATAAAAAAAAAAGAGATTCTCAGATCCAGAACTGCAATAGTATTTAGGTACCCAATTCCCCTTGAAATCAATGAATTAAATATCCAAGAACTGTGACTGCAATGCAGTGAGAGTTGGCACAAGGTCTTCCGCTTATGACCTATTCATCACAACATCCTTTCAAGTGCCATTCAGTTCTTTTAGACTGGGTACTTCCTGCCCAACTTCCATAAATATAGGAGGGTGATTCCCATCTGCCTCCCATATACATGCTAAGTTACTCTCTTCTGAAATGCAGCATCTTCTTGTCAATATCTTCTGTGTCTTGAACTACAATTTGTGGTACATGAAGTGATACCCTAAAACAATGAGGAAAGTGGCTGTGAAAAACCAGGGATTCCACCAGAGATGGTCGCTTTTAAATATCTCCTCCCTCTGAAGAGAAACTAAAGCTTAAAATACAGAGAGTGTTTTCCTAAAACTGGAAAAAAAGATGATACTAGAAATGCTGGAATCCCTAGACTTTTGAGAAACTAGGTGGAAGAAAAATGACTATGAAAACACTCCAGTACAGCTTGCAATGCTTAATACAGTTCCTCTTTCTGGGCAATCACTTGATGATTTTAATAAGCTGCTAAATTAGCACTTAATGAAATTTACTTGGTGCCAAAGGAGAAGAGAGGCAAACATACACTCTAGAGGTGTGCACATTGACCAGGGCAAAAGGGCAAGGAAGCTTTCGAGGAAGAGTTATTCCATGCTCTCCAACAATGGGTTACACAAGCACTATTGCAGTTCAGAGCTAATTATGTTATTGCTCTGCAAATCCTTTGATAAGATATAAACACAAGACTGGAAGTGTTTAGGAAAAAAATCAAACTATTTTAATAGTTTTGTTTCCAATAGAGTGTTTTAAAATAGCAGAAATAATACACAGTGCAGATGCAACACATCTGTTCAGACATTTCTGCTTTTCAGCATGTTAAATCAATTCAGATGCTCTAAATTATGACCTACTGTTGTGCTTGAAGTCATTTTAACAGGCCTCCTGGTATCTAAAACTGGAAAGTCTGATTTAGTCTTAGAGACTTTGGTTTTAGGTCTATATTATACTTCCATACTTAGCTTTACTGAAGAGTTAGATTTTTGTTTGTTTCTTTGTTTTGTAGTTGCTCCCTTTGAACAGATTTGGCATAATTTGCTATTCTTCTCATTAAAATAATAGAATCAATGTATGCTAATGAGAGAGATACTGGATGGACAATTTAAAAATGAAAATCAGTAAGGCAAGAAAATTTGAATAAACTGGTTAGGGCAGTGCTGTCTTTTTCTCTCCCACACAATTTCAAGTATCAAAGAATAATATGCAGAGACTCGCTCAGATAATCACTCAGATATTTCAATCCTTAAGTGATATTTAACCAGCTAAGCACCAAATGCAGCAATGATGAAAATTAATCTGCCTGTACTTGTTTAAACAATTTTCTAACTACAACTCTTCAGAGCCCAGAAGCCAGATTGAGAGCTAAAGGAAAAGTTCCAGATATGTATGAATTAAATGAGTAGAAATCTGAGAAGCAAGTTAAAGTTACACTTTGAGTCCAGAAGGAAGAACAAGATAAAATATGACCTTTCTATTTTTTATTAGGTTAGGATTATGTCTAAATTAATTCCTAGATCTGTAAAGGGAGTTGAAAGAAGTATAAAAAGATTGATTGAAAATAGGTATACATTTGAAAAACAATATGTAGAAAGCAAAGGTTTGGGGTGTTTTTGGTAGTTGAATAAATCTATTATTGGTCACAAGTTGAAAATGAGGAATTAATGATGGAAGGGCAGGAAAAATAAGAAAGCAAGTAGTCATTGCAGAGTTAGACAAAGCTGCCAATGAGTATATATATTGTCTGAAAAGTCCTACTTTGAGCAAAGAAAGAGAAAGTAGCATAAAAGAGAAAAAAATCTCTTCAAGTCTTTGGAAAATGTTAAAAGTCATTGATTCAAGATTTTTCAAGTTCATACACAGAAGAGCTTAGATAAGAACAACCGGATAAAAACTGTGATATTTGTCATTTCTAATTCTAGTAATTAAGTGCTGTTCTAATTCTACTTGAGGAAGCCTCAGTGGGATTATAATAAATGGCATAATGATGGAAACAAAGACAAAGGAAGGATCAGAACTACTACAAAAAGAGAGAATATTGAAAAATTCATGACACAGATGATGTCTGTCCTTAAAAGGTTAAGTTCTGCTGACAGTAGCTGAAACAGAGGTGTCCGAAATTTCTTGTTCTCCAAGTATTTGCCAAAAAAAAGTAAAGGAAAAAGAGACAATTGTGATATATCACAATGATTTCTCTTGTGGTTGCTACTAGCGACATTCCTTGTAATAGTCCTAATCTCTGCTTGAGCCTGTTGATTTTTCAGACAAACCCTTTTTTTGGTCAAAAGATACCACCTTATTGAGAATAAAACTACTAGCTTTGATAGATAAGGTTGGGGGAGGAGGGGAAGAATGAGAGAGGGGAGAGAGAGAGAAGGAAAGAGGAAATAAGAGAAAAATGAACTACCTTACAGTTAACTAAGTTTATCAGTGTAAGCATCGGAGAGGAAGAATTTCGGGTCAAATCAGGATTGACAGAGCAAGTAGCTGGACCCTGATGACCCATTCTGCAGGAAAGCCTGCCCGCTGTTTAATACTCTCACCAGGCTAGAAATGTGTTCAATGTATACAAGACTGAGTCACTCCAACAGCAGAATGCTAAAGTCCAAATTGCTGACAGGCCAGGAGCTTTGTTAATCACTACAGCAATGAAGTGACACTCATGTCTGTGTGTAAAGACTCATGTCCTTCATGAAAAGAGAACTCTTTCACTTTCCCTCACCACATCATACCCAGCTGGCTTAGGGACATCTCAGTGAGGGACGGGGAATTCTAGAAATCTCAAGAGAGTTTGGCAGGTAGAAAAATCATTTCTTGCCAAGTCTGGTGTAGAAAGGAATCAGACTGTTTTATTCGCCTCTGTTCCAATTCTTGAAATTGAACATTCCTCCTTGTAGATTTCAAAAGTCACATTACTTCCCACCATTACATCACTGGGAAACTATTATATGCAAATTTCCATCGCTCCTATTTCACTTTTCCTATCGCTCTATCCAAGTTATTTTGCCATCTCTACATTGAACCATTATTCAATGTCCCATAGAGGGTATAATGCACAGTCCTTATTAAGATACACATGTTCATGAAATAACCCAAAGCTCATTAAAAAGATAAACTTATATTAGAGTATTCTATGCTATTCTCAGAGCATTCACAAAATATGGAGCAAATATTGTACTTATAATTGCATTTTAATTGAGCTGTATCTGGTATAAAAAGATAGTTGCATATGGACTGTCAACTTGAATAATATTTTAAGGTACATCTTTTAATTTTACTGCTTTTATTGTTACTGTTACAGTTTGAGAAAATTTCCCCACAGCTGTTTTTATTTTGTGAAAATCATTCATCCCATGAGCATGACTGTAGCTCCGTGCAGTATACATAAATCCTTATGATCATTAAACACGTGTAGTTAAGGACTGTTGTGCATCCATACATGCTTCATTTTCTTGCGTTGTGTTTAATTTTTCAGCAGCTCTCATTATTTCTATATCTCAGCTGTAGCAGAAAAGGGAGATCCAGAATTAACAAGCAGCTTAATGCTATCCCTTCTGCTACCCTTGCTACTGTTTCAAGTTTGTGGGTTATAGACTTTGCAGAGGTTTCTTCACTTCATATATAGAAAAGCCACTTCATCATCACTTTTCCTAGGCATGCAGCCCTTTGAGACACTAGTCCTGTCCCACTCCCATTGCCTCTGAATCACACTCTTACACAAGCTCCCCAATGGCCATTCAAAGTCCCTGCAAGAGCAAGTTGCCTTTTTTTTTTTTTTTTAAAAAAAAAAAGATACTTTCACCTTTCCCTCCCTTTCTTTGAATCACTAATATTTGTCTCCTTCCTCCTGCTGCTGAACTCCTGAGCTTCCACTGGCTCCCTCTGCTTTTGTTTCTGTTCCACCGCTCACATAAACACACTGGGCTTCCTTCCTGCCTTGCTTCTTCTCCATAACAGCCCCGTTATTCATCATGCTTCCCAGGCTCTCACTTACTTGTCCCCCCTTTCCTAGAATTCCTAGCTGTTATTTGACGATCCTCAGGCTGAAAATGATTTTGACATGCACAGGATCTCATTTTCTAAGCAACAGCCAAATCGGAGGACCTTGAGGTTACTGAGTTTCATGTGGAACAGAGGTGAAACAGCAAATTGCTCTTGATTTCACTGCTGAAATATAAAGAATCCCTAAAATTCCCCCCAAAATCAGAGTAATGAAATGAAGGAAGCCTTTCTTTGAATTCAATTTGAATAGATACTAAACTTCAGTAATTTTATGTTCTTTTAGATTTCACAGTCAATATTTTATAGTGCTTTCCTTGATTATTTTCTTTTCAAGAACATAGTCGCTGCTGCCTAAAGAACCTGCCTCCATTTGGCTTAGGCTTCACTAATTTAGCAATTAACATTTAACAGCCAGATTGTTTCATGAGCCCAAGGGCACTAGTGCAAGAAAATATCTTCTGATCTATAACCTCATTGCAATCTCAGAGCTCCTAAAACATAACTTTTTTTTATTCTAATCATTTCTGCTGATGCAGGAGCCAGTCATAACTATACTGCAAGTGGCAAAAAACTACACAACTGTCTCTACTCAGACAGCATTTATTGTGCTGTAATTTGTTTTAAGACAATAGGGAAGATGCAAATTCTAGAGAGGCATATTAATCTGTAGGTCAAACAATAACAAAATATTGAAAAACTGTCTTAATTATTTTTTACATTGCAGTAGAAAACCATGTAATCCCGTAGAGGGGTGCTGGTGATCGTATAAACCAGTGGAATGAAGCTGAGCAGTTTATTAATGCCACCAAGGCACAGAAACAGAATTTGTTTTATATCTTGTACAACTGTATAGGTGTTTATTATTTATAACACATTCTTCTTTTTTAAAGGTCTCTATTCTAGGCCCTCTTCTGATACTCCATATCTTGCTTTTCCCCATTGGTTTTAAATAGCAATTGTATTCCAGATGCAGCTTTAAATGGTGCTGCGTTAGCTTCTACCTTTCACTTTTTATTACAAAATTTAGTCTATTATACCAGCAGTAATTTTCATTGAAAAGTAAAACTTAAAAACTGCTGACATCTTTGGGGGTGTGTGCGCCATATGGTGCTCAGCACCTAGTAGGATCAGGTCCTAAATGCTAGTAAATCTCCATTTACTGACACTACATCTTGTGTAGGCAGAGACAAAACAACATTCCTGCTCAGCCTGATCCATGAGCCTCATCTCTGGTTTGAGGCAAGGATCAACTAAAGCCATAAATACCAAAGCAGCTGCCACTGATGTTCCCATCTGCCACAATTGCAAGAGGCCTAGTCATAAAACGCTCAGTGGAGTAGGTGCCACCCCATATTTGGGGGGTGGGAGAAGGAGGGGAAGAGAGTTTTCTCTTGTGTTAAGGGTTGACTAGATATATTTTTGGTCTTTTGATGCCCTACTTATGCAGGCCACAAAGGTGCTGATTAGACTCACTCAGGAGATTTGTCTCTCATGGCTAAATGCAATGCTGCGGTAGTAGCATTCATAGAATGCAGGGCTCTACCCAGAGCCCTCTAATAACCCCATGAGCTATATAGTCCTCCTGAGAGGAAATGCTAAATGTTAACCACTTTCTGTTAAATGTTTACTTAAAGCATTGATATTCCAGAACTATCTACAGTAATTACATGCTTCCTTTTAATTATTTCAGTAGTTGTACTAAACAATGAAAATTTCAAAAGTACAAGTGTTTGCAAAAGATTGTCACTACCAAGCTGTGCTGTGAGTATAAAGCATTACAACAGCAAGACTCTAGTTTAATGTATAATTGCTATAGTGATTTTTTCCTTCTCTCTTGCTTTTCAGCATAACCCTTGGGGAGGGCAGGGGGATTTGTTGTGAAAAATGACCAAGTTCTATGTACAAACTGTAATAATAACAGAAAGCAGTTTAAGCTTGACTTAACAAAAGCTGAAAACTCACATTCTTTAGTGTGATTTGAAGCACTGGTACCCAGAATTTCTACTGTAATTGACAAGAAAATACTGGTATTGATCACAAGTTTCTCTCAGAATTACATTTTCTATAGAGTGCATCATCCTTTTAAGAAAAAGAAGCATCAGTTGCTTGTGTTTTCCTTCTGGGAAAGGTGATGTCTTTTTTCCATATCTCAATCTACCTCAAGTTACATACAATTGACTTCTAGAGATGCATGCAATTAAAGCACCAAATCTCTCCTCATGTTTGTCCAGAAGATCCTCCACAGAAAAAGTCAGGCAGAATCAATTCTGACAGCTGGTGTGCCAGACTAAAGCTGCCCAAAAGAGATTTAACCAAGTGCTTGACAGCAAATTTCTCTTCCTCTTGCCTCTAGATGTATAGGCAAAAGCAGTAATGGCTGTGAATATCTACAGGGTTTTCAAACACCCCTGTGCAATGACAGTACTTTCCAGGGTCTGTCCCTTCACCCCTGCAATGCCTTCTCTTCTCCCACTATCCTTTCCTGACCTTTTCCAGACGGCTCATTTATTACACACTATTCTGCTGCTAGTTGGCCCTTTGCACTCGGAGCTAGGACAGAATTGGTCCCAGTTTTCTGCTAGCGTACAAGTGGTGTTAATGTTTAGTCTAGAAGTTTTAAATGGCAATTTTTTTTAAAAAGAAAACTTAACAGCATTGTCTGCTTACAAGAAATACTAGCAAGAGAAAAAAAAAGTATGTGACCTATTAAAATGAAATATTGCCCATTCTTGTAATTACAAGTAACAGGAAGCCTGGTAGTACCTTGTTTGTTAAATTCCTCTGACCTCTTCCAAAAGAAGAAATCATATGAAAAGTCAGTTATTAGTACATCTAGAGCTGAAGTCCTGCTCTACACACATGTGTTAGTAATTTACCAAGTTTTTTTTTTTTTTTTTTCTCTCCTCCCTCTCCCTTACTTGCTGGAACTTCAGTGAACTGATAGCTAGATATTCAAACATGAGTGGACAATCCCCTTTAGGCTGCCTTGGAAGAACTTGCTAATAACTAACTGCCCTTCCTCTCTGGCTCAGGTTCCCATGTGCTGTAAGCATGTGAAGGGGCCTGTTTCATACTGATGTGATAAAAAGGAGCTGTGAAGGATTCCTCAAGAAGCAGAGTCCTGGGTAATGGCAAATCTAGGTCTTACATGACCTAGGGAGACAGGACAAATGCAACCGACAATGGAAGTGTTTTATTGGACTGGACTCCCCTATGAAATGCTTAATAACAAATGCTGAATTGCCAAGGCTTTATAAAACATGATGAAGAAGACTAAGCCTAAACACTGCTCAGTCCCTAGGACTTTGTCAAGGTCTGTCAGGTGTGAAGATTTAGCTCCTATTATAGGGAGTAAAAGGATCAGCAGCAAATAAATATATGCAGTGGATTAAACAAAAGCCTTGTTCCTTTACTAGACACACATCTATGCCAAAATTTAAGTACCTTGGAGGACACCCCTCAGGGCTACTCTGTGACTACAGAGCTGTTCTTAAGAAATTCGGAGTCATCTCTTGTAGTCTGCTTTACTCATTTTGGAGGACTGAAGCAGTTATCTTA
>JAUBOD010001108.1:546908-651015 GCA_032353885.1 Nothura maculosa | reverse complement strand
AGTACCAGCAAAGAGAAAACACTGGAGTAAACCTTCCCTTGTACATTTATAACCTACAGTGCTATAGTCACTGTTAACAGCAAACTCAATGGCTCTGCACATGAAAACATAGAAATAAATGACACAAAATTGACTGGCTGGCTATGCTGACCTTGAGATGGGAATTTGGGAGGAGAATCCAGCTGAATATTTGTGTCACCATTTTGGTGTATCTCTGGGAAATTGTCATTCATATCACAAACAATCTTTTCTTTAAGTCACTCACCACATCCTCATGGGTGCTTGTTGCTAATGGAGACAGAAATACTATTCTAGTCTGGGATTTAATACATTTCACACATAGATTCATTGTGCACTACCTTTTTCAGTTGAAGTGGAATTTCACCGTTTTTGTGCCTTTTGACACATCATCACTCATAATAGGGTCTTACTTCTAGGGAATAATGAACATATTCTTGTGCCAAATTTGAGAATGTTGTTCACAAACAGCATCTGTAGGTTCTATACTGCAAAAAATCAGATGGGCTCATGTGAGAAAGTTATTATGAACAGACCTGTAATTTCTCGAGCTTCGAACAGCACCTCCAATAACCTTCAGAGCACCTAATTATTCATTTTCTTTGTGGCCAATGAAGCTGAATTTAAATATGCATATAAATATTTTGGAATAAAACTGATAGCAGTAAGGCAAACTATTTTACTGACAAGTTTTGAAATTTGGGCCTCCATGTGGACCTAGATAAATGTTGTGAACACAAAAGGTTATAAGAACTACTTTAAACTTGATTTACTACCTTAAATTTGATTTCACTCTGTGGTTTTGGCAGGTGGTCTATGTTCCCGATTGTGACAAAGTATCAGTTTTCATATGGACATATATGTATACATATGAGTGTACACATATGCATACTAGATGCAACTCCTCTGCACAGCAAATATGCCCACTGAGAAATCTAAATTTATGTAGCAGTGGTTTTAAATCAATTCAGGACCAAACTGTCTTCTCAAGTCCCAAATCTGTTATCGCAGGCTGATTTTGCATGAAAAAGAATAGGCACCAATGTGCAATTTGCTTGGAATAAAGCATGGCACAGTCATTTCAGCAGGCAAAGTTCCATGCAGATGGAGAAAGGGACACACATGGGAGGCTGAATATAAAACCTACAGCACAGATGAGCCCCAGGAATTTCTGCTCATTGATAAACGGGGGAAGATCCCTAATGCATAAGTGAGAATTGTCAAATTGGGAAAGAGCTGAACTGGGGCCATGAAGATTCAGAGCAGTGTTGGTCCTAGCGCTCACTTGCACAGACTATATATTTAGCTAATAAAATCAAGAACTTTATCGAACATTTAGGTTTACACTACACAGTCTCCTTCATTTTGGCGGCTGCTTATGAGCAGCCCTGTCATGGTACCAGGGCATTGTTTATGCAAGATCTCATGAGTGTGAATGAGATTTGCACTTCTAGCCCCAGGAATTTTTTGAAATATGTTTTGTTTTCCAAAAGGCTTCTGAACATCTGGAAATGCTGGCACTATGCTGTCTCTGCATAAATCATAAGTGACTGAAAGTGACTTTTCCCTCCTTTCCTCTGCCCCCCCCACTCTTTTTGTAACTGGTCCTTTTAAGCACTATCACATCACTACAAAAATCAAACTCCTTTTCCTTTGCTGGAGGAGAAGGAACACTTGGTCTCCGGGGAAATCCCTTCCATTTCTTTTTCCTAACTTCTGCTCATCAAATGAGATGGAGATAAAGAGTATTTCTTGGGCTGGTAAAAATAAAAGCCAATTTTTGGGTCTGTTCTGGCCAGGTAAAATTGCTTCTGCTGATACCACTTCCATCCTTAATAACCATTTGGTGACCTTCACTCCCCATCAAACTGTCTCTGAATAGTTATTCTATTTTCAGCCTCTCTGCTAGCTCCCTTGTCCCTTGAAAGGCAGTCAGGTGGCTTTTTAAACACTGACACCAGTTCCACTGCATGGCTGAGCTTCCCCAAGGTGTCGGAGGCTGCTCCCCCTCACCAGACTGCTCCACGGCCTGCTGCACTTGGAAAGCGTTTCCAGGTCTGAATAGCTGTACCTGCATAGTGACACCACAGATGCCACATCACTAGGTCAGATTCTCTTGTGGTAGATCTCTTTGCCTTGTTCACATTATTGTACTATGATAATCTCCTTTTACCCTGAGAAATGCAATAGAGTAACTGAGGAGACAGGTTCAGCTCAAAAAATAATGGTTAAGTATTTCCAATAATATACTACACTAGTACAAGATGACTCACTCATCTTTGCCAGCACTTGCTATTCTACTCAGAATCCTAACTGTATATTCAAAATCACTGAGTCACTCAAATACAGAAGGGTCTGAAGCATACTCTTCGATCAGAAGAGCTCAGGGCTTAGGAGAGGTTAAGAACTCAAACATGCATCTTGCTCTGAATGCTGCAGTCTGTCTTCTCTTTAACTCAGTGCTGTCAAACATTTACAGAATTCCTCTAAATTTCTTAATCCTTTGATTAATCCTTCTATCTTTGTTTATTTGTAAACAAGTACCAAACTTGCATTTTGATAATATGCACTATTTTCTATATTTGCACATCTGAACAAAGGTGGAAAGTTCTTTGTTCCCTCACAGAGGACGTTAACTTACTTCAGTAGAAAACTTAGCTCAGAGAACTAAGAAAAATACCATGGATATACTAAGATAACTAATCGGTATTTGGTTTGTAGTTACTTGCTGACAAGGATTAAATCAATTACAAAGCATATTGTGTTAAACTGCTAGCTCTTGGTATCCTTTTAGCATAGCTGAGAGAACCAGAGAAGTTCTGGTTCTGAATCAGATGGAATCCTGTTAAAAATACTTGCAGAACTGTCATATGCATATACAAAATACACAGAGAACTCAAAAAACCCTTCAGCCAGAAAACATATTGATATTGTTGTGCTTTGTTAAACTGTTGCATTGTTTCAATTCAGATCGCTTCTGTACAAAGAACAGTGATTCATACATATTTGTCCACAGCATGTCCTCTATGCTTCCAAACCAAGGGCATTCATTTGAAAGATGGAAAAATTTGTACCTACCAAACATAACATCCCTATCTCATCTAGGGTGTAGCAAGAAAATCTGTATTGTATCTAACAATAACACTTTTTTTTAACACTGCATAAACAAAACACTTGGTGTAAACACTTTGTTTAGCAAACTTTATTTCTCCTTCCACTGCTATGGAAAAGATGATGCTTTGGCAGCACACTTACAGGTACAACTTGGCACTAGAGAACACTATCCAGGAACGCTTTTTGTACTCTGGGAACCTCAGCAAGGGTCTGTCCTTCACCTCCCTCTTCCTTCCTAGCCTGGCAGAAGTCAGCAACGAAGTTAGAGGGAAGCATATACAGAAAAACAGAAGCCACTTACTGAAGGCAAATGCGTTTTTTCCTCCCAAGGATAGAGGTAAAACTTGCACCAAACTGACTCATCCTTAGTTTTATTTAACTTACTTTTCACAACACTACAATTGCACTTATGCATCTTCAGTTTTTTGAGCATCTTAATCACATCCTATGTGTTAAGGCTTGAGACATAATTTTGCATATACAATGCTTATCCAATTTTATAATACTTAAATTTATTATATTTAATATATTCTTATTATCTTATGAAGTATTACAGTCATACCAAACAAACATTAAAACAAGGTAAAAGTGAAGAGGTAACTGATGTCTGAGAATAAATGCTACACAGCACAGGAGATACCAGGACTTTGAGCTCTCTACCTTTAGTGTAAAATTTCAGGTAACTATCACAGTTTTAATTTAGTAATGCTAAGAAATTTCTTCCAGTATTGAGACTTTTTCTAGTCCCATTTGGGCTCAAAAAGTTAAAAAGTGATCACAAGGTGGTAGAAGTGACATTTAAAAACTTAACTCTGGCTAACTTCAAGAAAGAAGCTATTTTCAATTTTATTTAAGTTTCTTTGCTATTCCCATGTTCAGTCTACTTCAGCTAAAGCAGAATGAAACTTAAACTTCAAATTACTCTCTTCTACTCAGTCTATTTAACATCAAGCTTCACAATGCTTGCAGGTAAAGCAGGTCAGTTTATCCTCTGTGCCAGGGTAATTCTAATATCTGAGTCTACTAGCATGTGCCAGTCCCCATCACCACACCGAATTGCTGTTTTTCTTGTCATTGGATGCACTGCATTCAGTTTGATTTCTGTTCATTAGGCAAGCATTATTTATCAGTAGGAAAATTACTCCTTTTTTGCCAAACTCCAGGTTGTATATTCCCACGAAACGCTTAACAGCATAGGAGGTCAGAATCAACAAATGGTCACATATTTACAAAATGGCTCAAATCTTTAAACTTACTCTACTCCCCACTATGGTAGTTTTACCAATGTAATTAACTTAACCTGAATATTCATTTTTATCTATTGGTAAAAATACAGTTAACATAATATCTCATGGCTCATTTACAAATTTAATGAAAATCAAAGCAAGCATATAGAAATAATAATAAAAAATGGAATAAACTGGTGGAATAATTGAGAAGTTGAGTTCAACCTCAAGAAGCTACAAAGTAAAAATATCCTAAGAGTCAATCATTCCATCATAGAAGGCTATCAGTTAACATGATTTCACACCAGTTAATCCATACTGACTACTCCTGATCATATTCTTGTGATTAGAAGTGATATTCAGAACAATTACCTTTCCAGGAACAGAAGTGTGGCTGACTGACCTGTAGTTGCCTGGATTCTCCCTCTTGCCCTTTTGGAAGGCAGGCACGACACTGGCTCCATGACATCTCATATTCTCTTCCCCAGTTACATGCATCTGCTGGAGGAATCACAACTTCAGCTGTGTTACACTGACTGCCCTGTCTCTCTCCCCCCATCCTAACCTTAAAGCCATCCTAACCAGACTGGCCAACCTGTTGGAAAAAACACAGATGTTCTCCTTAATGAGGTGGATGCCATATCTCCCTATTATTTGTGGTCTTCAAACAGTGACCTGTTGTCATACAAAACCAAACCCGTATTTCCAACACCAGCAACACAGTCAGTTGTTAACCAGGAATATCCATCTCCTCTCTCTCTCTCACATCCTTCCTCCTCACTGATAAGTTTGAGATGAAAAACAATCTGGGCTTCTAGACCACAATCCCTAGAGCTCTGAAATCTTGTTTGATAGTTTCCACTTTTCCCCTTTAGTGTCATTAGTGCCCACATGACAGAGCAACCCTGGGTTGCTCAACCTGCAGCAGCCTTGGCAGTTTCTCTAAAACAATCCTTATTCAAGCATTCAGAGAGTTGGGTTGCCTTCTGGGCAAGAGGTCAGGTTGACAGATTGGTGCCTCCACTCCATTCACTGTTTCACACAGCACAGAGCTCTCTGGCACCTTTACTGCAGCAGCAGGTTGGGACTCCTGTAACTGCATGGTCTCCATAAACATCCTGTCTTTTGCTCCTCTTCCCAGATACTACACAGCCTGCTGAACTCTCCCATAACTCCTCAGCAACCTGCTGATGCATCTCCTCAACCAAAGCACGCTTTTGAAGACAACTGACTGTCAGCTAAGGCCTCATAGAGAGGCTCCAAGCATTGCCTACAACCCAGAAGATGTAAGAAGTTGTTATCAGAGGGTCAACCCACATCAAAGCCTCCAAAACAGTAGCCTCAGCACCCACAGGACTACTGTGCTCTAGGCCTGGCTCTTATATAGGACACCCTCTAGTGCCCCCATGGCGTGATTGACTTGGTCTTATTAAAGCCCACCTGGTGAGGAACATCCCCATGGTCAGGAAGAATTCCAACTCATTTCAGCTGTTATTACTGAGTACAGTGAAACAAAGGACCAAGTAGACAGAAAGAATAAGCTTTGTGATCAGCCATACAGACCTGAATTGCTCCTGCTAGTAAACAGGATATGATTTCTTCCTCTGGAGCGAGGGATGCAGAGCACAAGTTGTAAGATGATACAAGCAAAAATATAATTTCTCTCATTGACAAAGAACAGACAGAACTGATTATGAAACTTTTCATGTTCTTGCCTAAAAACTAGCATGACCTCTACATTACATTAACTACAGACTTGCCTTCTCCTAAGGGCTTCCCTTCTCCTAAATGGTTTTCCCAAAGCACTATCCTGATGGAAACACAGAGCAGACATATGCTTATGGCAAAGACTCATTAAAATGCTTTTAATGATAGATGCATCAGATGACTCTAATAGATAACAAAGCAAGCTTCATCATCCAATAGTATTACATCTGCATGGCAGGGGAATGCAAAGGGTGAAAGCTTCTTTGTCATTTTTTTTCACAGTTGATTCACAAATTGTATTTTAATGATATTTTCTCAAAAAAAAAAAACACCCAAAATGGATCATTTTTAGAATGGTAGATTTGGAACATCTGTGTTTTGCCAACAAAATCTGACCATTAGGGAAATACATCTTTGTAGCTGCTAAGAAAATAATGACCACTCCAGCCAAGAAACAGTTATACTGAGGAGATGTTTCTACATCCCTCCTCTCTTGGAAGAGAACAGGTGCTTTCTAATTTACATAAATTATGCAAAATCTAAAGAATTTACAGTAACCAAATGTTTACCAAGAGATGCGAATAAAGATGTAGGTTAACTGATGATGTTCTGTATGCCAAGCAGTTCCCCTTTGGCACTTATGTAGTTAAAGTTCTGTGATGGTTTCTATTATACATCCTACTTTCATGGATTCATAATTCAATCCTAAAAAAAAATCTCTGATTTGTATCTTGGCAAGAAAATATCTTAAACTGAGACTGGACTTTTTTATTAGGTATTGGGGAAAAAGTCAGTTAAATTGTCTCTAAGTTATGCAAGTATAAAAGCGGAATGTATTGGTTTCAGACATTATTTTATGTTGTTACAACTCAAAACTGCTTTGTTTTTTTAAGAGAAACTTTATAAGTGGTTAGTCTGAAATGTGGATTAGTGCATTTGGAAAACTTGGAAAAAGAAATGTAAAAATGCTTGACTTCTGACCTCCTTATGAAAATATTTATTCACTGGGTACACACCATTCTTTCAGCCTAACTTTCTTCAGGATGCAGGGCCTTGCTCTGCCATCAGGCATGTAAGACAGCTCTCAGCTTCATCCGTTTTACATGATTCAGGTGAATGGACTGAGTTTATTATGCAGTTCACATGGAATGCACTGCCTTCCTTTGCCTCACATACTCTTGAAGATCTTGGCAGGCGAATGCATACTGAAATGAATTGTTAAAATTATCAAGGAAAAAAAAAGATCACACATTATATACATTATACATTAAGATTTAGGCTGATCCTGAAAGGCAAGCAATTGGTAGGTAGACAGGAAACACTGACACCTTTGTCCAATAACCTTCCTGTGGACTGTTCAAATGGCAAGGAGTGGAGGTGCTGCTTTCCATACCCTGATATTCCTGCAGTATTCCTGAAAGATGCCACTTCTTTCTAGATTGTACTCGGTGCATCTCATGTTTTGCTTTATTCCTACCTAAAGCAGCCAAAATAGAGGTATACAAGGTGCACTGCTGCTCCAAAATTCTCTACAGGAGTGTCTGGATGTCCCTGCCTGTTACAGAGTGCTGCATATGGTTACACTAAACAGAATAGAAATATGTTATGTAGCACTTTATAGAAAATGAATTTAAATAATACAATGGAAAAAAATCCAGTTCATATCAGACTAATAACAAATCTGTTATGACAGGATACTTCCTCCAACAGGAGATTCCTCCAACAGGACTTTGTATTTTAACCTGTAAAACCCTAGTGGAAAAGAGATCTGAGATCTCATACCAGCCAGTATCCTCACATGTTTCACTGAAACAAATTGTTTCTGAATACAGAGGAATTTTCACTTATGCAGACATCATGAAGACATCTACCTGTGAAAACCTGTAGATGCGGTTTTGCATACGTGTGCTTTATATACACAAATGCACCCTACCTATACATGTTGCCAGAATTTCCAAATGAAGAAAAATTTGCATGAAAAATTTTGCAAATATATTTTAGAAGTTAATGAAAAGCTCCTTCTAGAGCTTATGATAGCAATTTCAATCTTTTCTGTTGGTTCCTAGGCTTTGATGTGAAATAAGACCAAGAACAGATTACAATTACCAAGAATATCACTGTAAAAATTCATATGAAATTATGAAGTTCTGTACTTTCCCTCCTGTTCTATTGCTCCCTTTATACCTTTTGTATAAATGTTTATTCAACAAAGATGCGGAGGTTAAAACAACCATCTGTTTATGAGTAAACATTTAATCCTGTACATGCATTTACTATTTGATATTTAGAGGGCAAACTGGACAGGGCACCAAGCATGAGCATTAATATTGAACTAAAAGTTCACTGATAATTTTTTTAAAATTACTTTGTTATCAAACTGTTGTTTTAGCAGTCCTTTCTGAACTGTGCTTAACTCAGTCTTGCCAAAGGCTCAACCAGCCAGTAGGGAAGTTTGCCAGACCCGTCAGGAGTGCCCAGTTTGGACCACCTTAGGTAGGATGAATGAAGGGCATTACGCTGATCTAAAGAAACCTATTAGAACCTGCAATTCATTAAAGAGGAATGTTTCTGTAAAAATATGGAAATTTTCCTGAATACAATAGACTTTAGGTAGAATGAGGAGGCTGAGAAACGCAGAGCTTTTCTGCAGGTCTTAATGGCATTCTAATGGAGATTTCCTTGATTCCCCGGTAGCATATAGCTGACTTAGCAAATCCCTAATTGCAGGCCCTGAAGGCAAACTGTACTTTTCAGCTCTCTGTACTGGATATATATGTGCATATATAATTCAGTGATTCCCCCAGGATTTTTAAAAAGGGCAAGAGTAAATGTCATCTGAATACCAAAAGCAGTAAAGGAATAGCTGCCTGGGTCCAATGGCATTCAGTTCTGCCCATGCTCCAAACCCTCAGTTTTTTATTTTTAAGCAGAGCTGAACACTAATTCCTACTGCCTCCTGAAATGTACAGTTGTGAAAATGCTCTGTTGCATAGGAGTCTGTAGGCTACTTGTTTGTTGTTCATTTCTAAAAGTCTTGAGACAAGGATACTTTCACTGACAAGAACACTGTCATCATCCTTTCCTTACTCACTCTTATGTAATTTTCCCTTATAACTTTAATTTTCTAGGTTCTATTCTTCTACAAGTTCTCTGCTAGTTCTCCTCCTGTGGTCCTCTACATGTGTTTGTTTCTCTTCTATATCCATCCTACATTTCATAGTAGTGCTGTGCACCATTTCTGACAGTCTGGCTTCAGCTGATCCCAGAGAAATATTGTCCAAATCTCTATAATATAGCAACCATTCATTTTTTAAGGTTCACAGGTTCCTGAGGTGGTTGAATTATATCAGTGGGATGTAAGGTCTAAATACAAATATACTGTGGCCCAAAGCACATCTAAGGACTAAAAATTTTAACTAATTGCCAAATATTGCAGATGAAGAAAATGAAAGAACCCAGAGAAATATCTCTCTGCAATAAAGGCATATAGATATATGTCACTTTTCCCAAATATATGCTTATAAAAGTCTTTTGTACAGCAGTGTACCATCATACATTCTAGATAATGCACTTGCAAGCTGGGAAAAAGTATTTTAGGATTATATTTTCTTATTTTTAATGGAGGATTATTTTTCATTTCCTCTTCTTGGGACACCAGGTGCCTTAGTTACCACAAGCCCACCAGGGCAGGACTCAGAGGGAGCCGTAAAAAATGACATGTTAATCCGTACTTCTTTTGGCATAAACTTATCATGGTTTTAAATCCTGTTATTTTGGGACATTCCAGAGCTGGAAGCAAGTGCTGGAAATTAAACTTTTTCAAAAGTATAAGGTGTCATTTGAAAATCTGTACCTCACCAAACTGTGATCTTTGATACTGAAAGGAAAAAAATCTGTGTCTTACCTAGGATATTCAAGATTAAGTAACAGAGGAATAACCATTGCGAAGGTGAAAATTTTATTAGTTTTGTGTGGCAAAGGAAGATAGTTTCCTAAAGGATAATTTTTTGAAAATGGTAACTCTACAAAAGTATTTTTGAGATTGGAAATTAGAACAGGTCTCATGAAGATGAATGGAGATGAATGTATTAGTACAAAGACTAAAAGATACAGTCTTTGTACTAATAGCTTTCAAGTTGAATAGTAAGTGTGAGAGATAGTATGGTGCAGTAGTTAGAATTCATTGTTTCTAGCTTGGGTGAGACCTGCTAATTGATCCAGGAAAAATCACTTCACCACGTTATCTCTCCTCCTTCCTTGTGTGTTGTCTACGGACCTAATTTTCCATTTCATTTCTTCATGTGTTTCTCTTGATGTTTTTAAAGGATTTGTTTACGTACAAAAATACAACTGACTGGAAAGAGTACAGGGGTCTGCATGTGTAAGATCTCATCTCTCCTACCTGTGGGTCTTTCAGTAAGTCTGTGAAAAAGTTAGGAATGACTTTTTACAGGAAAATTTAGTGTCATTTGTCTATTCAGTAGAAAAGTTCTTGAGAAAGCAGTGTATGGAGCTTAACACACACTGTAGTCACACACTTAGGAATTAAGACAGAGTGCCTGAAAAATGTGTTTTATGTTCTGTGCATGCAGCTACAATCACTTATTAAGGCTGAAAACACTCTAACAGAGCTCAAGTAATTGTAATATGGATAGGCAGCCTTTAGTGACCAGAGCTGCTGAGCCTACAAACACTTGTGTATTTACACACATTCTGTGTACTGGCTATTAAGAAATGTGATGAATTTATTCTGGTTCACAAATTAACTGTGCCTTATGTATGTGCCAGTGACACGTTTTTAAAATACCTTACATCTAAACAGCCAGTGATACTTACCAGGCAGTCTTCAGTGCAGTTGTCCATGCACTGTATATCTGCCAGTAGTTATCCGGCAATTTCACAAGCATTTGCATTAAAAAATGAGGAAAAAATGCCCCACTGCTTTGAACTCCCACAATGCCACTTTGGAAAGTCTTCTCTGTATTTCATTTTCTGTTGGGGTATATGTTGATGTTCACACCACCTCCCTCAGTTTAGATCACTTAAAATCCTTTTCATAAGTGAAGAAAAATAAGGTATAGAAATTAAATGTGCCCCCAAAGGGACTATCTTTAGGTAAACAACTGAGTTATGACATCTTGAGATCTTTGTTAGGATTTGTAGCTATATAGGCTTTATGACACCAAAATCTATTTCACACTTTCACTTTATAAAATATGGTTTGTATGATGGGAGTAAAATAGGCGCAAAGGATCCAATCCAAGAATTATGTCATCCAAAATACAGCAGTGACCAAGAGCAGAAGCAGAGTAGGGTAAGTGTTAGAAAATCTGTCATAGGCTAATTTGCTCCTCTTAGAGTATCTCCTTTTGATCCCTAATAATGACTTTCTATTTCACATTTTCGTCACGAATTCTTATAATTCTATATAGTCTTCATATTTGTGTAACAATCTAATTACTCTCTTTTCATCTTCTCATTGGTGTAGGTACGTTATGTTATGTCCCAGTGATTTATCTCAAACACGTGTCTATGCTGCCGTGCCCCTGCTGGATTTGATTTTTTTTTCTTACCATACAATATTTATGTCTGTGTGAAGTCATGTAGAATCTGCACAAATAAGAATGATCAAAAATTATTAAATTTCATATGACTTCAGTGTGTTTAATTATGAGAAATATTTATGGAGAAAACTCACTTTCCACATAGCTAAAGAGACTTATACAAGTCAAACTCAACGTGTTTTCCTCTAAATGGTGATGTGTCTTTCCAAATGCTTATCTTCATTACTATGGAAACTCTCCTTTCTAATACTATTTGCAGTATGTGAGAAGAGTACATATTCATTTCAGTACAGCCATATTCCCAACAAAGTCTATACTGCTACTGTTAAGACAGTCAGGTCAAACTCTGTAGGCCTTTGGAAGCTCAAGGTTGTTACTTCTCAGCATATATATAAGCAAGTGGAGGTGGCATGTGGGAACAAACAAGATTAGTCATCCAATCTACTCCCCTACATAGAGTATTAGTAAATAGAGTTGTGTGAATAATTGATTTTTTCACTTTGCTGGCTGCTTGAACATTTAAAACAAAACATTTTTCCCAGATTTCTCTTTGAAATGAAAAGTAGAGAAAATGGCTTGAATGTAGTAACTTGTTTAATTTGCATATTTTGTAAAAAGATTATTTTCTCCTGAAATACTCTTTTGAAACAAAAAAGTAAATATTTCAATAATCACTATTTTTAGTTGAAGCTACTAACAGAATTTGATATAAATATCATAAGTAGCTTGGGCTAGGATAAATCTGCATTATTCTATGAATAACACCATTGATCAAATACTCCCAGCTCTAACATAAAATCTGAAGTCTTCTAATTGCCTTCTTCCTTCAGATACACTCACTGAAAAAGAGTGTTAATGAAGATGTTCGATATGGTGGAAACATAAACTTTGTCACATTAATGTACTATATTTTACGTTTGCAATTCGCTGCTGTTGCTAGGCAGATGTAATTTGCCAGTAAAAAGCAGCTATTACTAATGCAGTATTAAGAACTTGTCCTCACTTTGACCTTGTGCACATACATGTAGTATTTCACACCTGTAGAATCACAACTTCATAAAATATAGGGGTTGGGCTCTATAAAAAAGGTTAGATTTAAAAAAAACACCTCTGTTCTTTAAACAACATAGCAGCACATCAAATTCTCCATGAACTTTTGTACATAGCAGCACATCAAATTCTCCATGAACAATTGTACATAGTGTTGTGTCTCTAATTCTTTCCCTGAATAAATGTTTTCTATCAAATTTTATTTCAGCAGGAGAGATGATGACAGCAAATGGTTGTGACTGCCCACTGCAGTAGAAAAATAGCATATAGGTACAAATACATGCATTGGCTGATGTACAATAATTTCTTGAAAACAATGAAATTACAGCCAAGTGTCAAAACTATTTTGGAATTGTTTTATATATCCTACTTCAGATTGCAGATTGATTGTCAATATTGTTATTATTTTTGTTGTTGTTGTTATTATTATTCTATGAGGCCCTAGAGGCAACAGATAATCATGCTGGGTTAGATTTTGTGTAAATGGAAGTCTCTGTCTCAAGAGCTTGCAGTCTGAAGAATCTTTGAGTGATTTAGAATAGAAGAAGGTTTAAAAAACAGACTGGGGAACTTGGACACTGATTTTAAGGCACTTCAATGAGTATGTAGTTTTTCCTATGGAGTAATATGTTTCTTTGGTAGAGAGCCTCAGATCTAATTTTTGTTAATACTGAAATTATTGATAATAGCCTATTAGGCAATTCAGTTCTCCTTTCAGCCTTTTATTTTTAGGAGCAGTAAACAAATCCAGTATAATCTCATTGACCAAAGATCAGTTACAGTATAAGGCTGAGCCCTTTCACCCTGATAGCAACTGTTGCTATAAAGCTTCAGAGATTTCTTTGTTTCAGAAACATTACATATAATGAAAACTGAAATGTAATCAACATCTTAACATATAAATGCCCCCCATTTTGGATTTTTTTAAGATCTATTAAATTATTAAAACTAGTCAGGATTTAGTCTTGAAATTTGTTGAATTTTACAATTCCATGGAAAACTGTGAGTACTGCAGGTTCTCATTATCTACTGATTAGATTCCTTTTATCTTCTGCAGATATTTTTGGAAGTGTTTAGCAAAAGACACTCTTGTAAGAGTTCCAAGTAATCCACGCCTTTGTCCGAATTAAGAAATATTTTCCAGCACAACCAGTGTTTCTCGAATGTCATTTGGTCAGCAAGTTTCAGTAACACATTACTCCAGAGTGAGATTGCCCACAAAGGCCCGTTGCTACTTGGATGAAGACAGAGTCCCACAGCCCGCGTGGTCCCTGTACAGCTGGTCGGAGGATTCACTGCTCAGAGGTGCCCATCCCTGGCTGTCGCTCAGCTCCGGAGCCTGGCCCTGGCACTCGAACTGATAGACCAGTTGTTCTCGCACAGTGGGTGGAGGGCTCTAGGCCAGGCCAATGTGCTTCAGTGTTTGCAATTTTAAAGAGTGATTGTATTTTAAAGCAAAAATTTAAAGCCAGACTGATATGGAAATTCCATGGCTGTATGTCTTAGTTTAACTTAAACATATGGCAAAAATAGAGAAGAAAAGGTATCAATAGGCTGTTTTTAGTCATTATGGAAGAGAATATATGCAGACTGAAAACAGCCTATAAGTGTACGTTTTACACAAAACAAGACAATTAAGGCTATCTTCAAACTGGAAAGCCAACCTTGGCAAAATCAGAAAATAAATAATTCAGTTCACAAGCAACTTCCAATATATTATATCGCTTTTAAATGATCTTTTGCATGTTATTCTTGAAACTAGTTAAAACCTCTGGACAACCTCAGTCATGAAGGGAATTTAACAAGTCCAGATTTGGCAAACATTGAAAATCTTACCTATTATGACTCCGGGTGCTATGATTCCATCACTTTGGCTTTGTTCATTAACAAGTGCTTACTTAATGAACTTATAAAGTCATAGAAAACAAGCTAACATTTGCTTTAAATACAACATGCTGATTTGAAGGCTTGCACTATGTAAAGTGGGACATGAAATATTTCTTATGAGTATTAACACTGTGTGCTTGAAATAAATCTTAGGTGTATTTTGTAGTAGAATTTTCAAAGAGCCTTATTTACAATTGAGCTATTTTTGCTTATATTGGACAAGCTGCTGGATTCCTGTTTTTCATCTATCTTTTCAGAGACCTCTTAAAAAACAAAGAAACAATTAGCTGTTTTCTCATTATAGCTCTGTGCTACCATTATAATAGTTATGGTCGACAAGGCATTTCCATTATTGGTTTCTATTTTCAGCTGCCACTAATCTTCGGAAACAATTACTCTTAGAGCTGAAATTTCTCATGCTTTTTCTTAATCCCAGAGGTGAATTATTTTGGAAAGTTTATAAAATTACATTTGGCTGTTTTTCTGAAATATCTAAGCATGAAAACGGGTATGTTTCACCAGTTCTTGTATTTGCTATTTATACTGTAAGTTCCTCTGGGCAGGGATTTCATTTTATGTTTAGTATACTTTATTGCAAAAAAAACTAGACTGTAGTTTTCATACTATATAAATAAAAACAAGTTTAATTTTTTCAAAAGCTTTCTTTAAAGGTTTGGTAAGTCAGGTAGATTTCTGTCTTAAATTCTGGAGTATTTAGTAATTTATCCTTCTTTTCTTTAATAAAATTCTACCCTATTTCCGATAAAAATAATGCCCTTGAATATCAGTTGCAGGCAAAGTGTTTGGTGGCACTCAGTGTGGAACAAGGATTCACCAGCACTAGCCACTCGCTGTATTCTCCCTGGGCTAAGGCTATTCTCATATATTCGACTAGCTGCCACTCCAGATGGTAACTGAGGATCCGCAGGGGAAAGGTGTCTCTTTGCAGCACACTTTTTTCGAGTCTTTGCTTGACAGTGAAGCCAGAGAGAAGCTAACAGGGTGGCAACAGGACTTCTCACAGCCCGCGCTCTGCAAGCCCAAGCAGCGCTTTTACAGCTTTAGCTAGTGTGAGCCGACCTAAAAATACGTTTTATACTGGATTTATAGCAGCTGAAAATCTGGTCTGGTCCACATTAGTCCTCACTCAGAAATTTCACAGATTCCCTTCCATTATTTCCCCACTCAGCCCTGGCCCAGTTTTTGTAGACAGCAACTCCTAGCTTTGTCTTTATAACTTTACTTTCTGTAGATGTATTTTCACCTATATAATATCACTTATTTCCTTACAGTCCTATAGATAAATTATTCATACTCCACAACATCATGACTTTTCTGTTGCTTTCAGCTTTTTGTTCTCTGTCCTCTTTTGATTCCACAAAGTAAAACTTGAGACTTTCCCAGCTACTTCCTTCCCTCTCTTAATTTTATTTCTCGCTCTCTTATTGATTTTGACTCAGCAGCTTCATTAATAATATTTTTGTTTCTCATAGTTCTCTCTTTGGGCATATGATAGTCTTTCTAGGATCATTTACTCAGCATGAATGCTGACAAATGTAAGACATCTAGGTTTTCAAGTGAAATTTCAGCCTGTCATGTTGTAAAATTGCTTGATAAATATTAAACCCCATTTTAAACACAATTGCTTGCTCCCTTTGCTGCTACTAGAAAACAGTTCTAGGGTCTTCCAAATACCATAATTTCTAGAAACACTAATAGAAGTATTGTCAATAGAAACATATTTATTCTTCTGAAAATGTTGCTTGCATTTCATTCAAGATAAGATCTCTTTCTTTTCTAGGGACAATTTCCTGTACTTCAAGAGGGAAGAAATGTTTCATATAAGAAGGCAGAATATGTTTTTACATTGACGCTATGGCATTTTGTACATCTCTATACTTTATTCTTTTTATTTTATTTCACCCTTATTCCCTACGAATGCACAATCACTTTGTGCGTAACATTTTGTTCCTTTTCCTTAATATTTTTTTACCCACTAGCCAATATCAAGTATAATAAAGACAAAGAAATATGAATCAAAAAATAATTTCTTACAACTTATATGAAAATAAATAAACTGAGAGGGGGATAAATGCTCCCTAAACAAAATGTTTCAAGACAAGACTTCCTGCAAGATTAGTGACAGCTAGACCAGCATGGGTGCCACCGCAGTGGGAGGGCACTTCAACCCCAGATAGACACATATTCCAGCTCCAACTGGGGTCAAAAATATTCAGCCCCAGCTGACAACACAGAATTCACTGAGGATTTCATCAGATGGCGGCGTTATACTGTGCTTGATTTGCATGCTCTGAATGCAATAGAACGTTAAAAAAGAGCTCATCATTAGGTATGTATGTGAATGCAAGTTTCCCTAAGAGAGTATTCTCCATAATATGAGATTGCTGGGGATCCAATTACTTTAATGCCTATTATGCTCGCTTTTCATGTGAAACACCTGCTAATAACATAGCAATGGTATCACTCTCAAGGTTCCTGTTGTACTGAGAGCACAGAATACATATATATATATATACACATACACACACACACATATATGTTTAGATGTAGACCTCTTTTGATATCAGTGTTCCACAAAGGCAATGTTCACCTCTGTTAGTTCTGAAGGCTATTTCAGTGACATTTTTACAGCATTATGGTTGTTCATAGGAAACAGGCGTGGAGATTTTTAAGACCCAGATTTTTAAAGACATTTATACACCTATGTGACTACAAGCAGCATCCAAAATTATTGTCTTTTATGAATAAATCCTTTATTCATAATTATTTCATTTCGAAACACATTTTATTCAGTATTGAGATGTCGTCAGGATGGATTTCAGGTAAATATCACTTCTGCTAATATCCCTTATTACAAATGCATGGATCAAACTTGTGAGGGCTTATCAATGTGGGGAAAAAGTGCAGCACAGTAAGGGTGGAATAGCTATTTAGGGAAAGCTATTCTTCTCTACCTCTTCCTGTGGATTTTAAAAGTGGATTACCCTAATCTGCAGAAAGACACCTTTTTCATGGAATAATAAGATCCAAATAAGGAGTTATTATTATTACAGTCTAAATTTATACTATGGTAATTTCATATTAATTTCTCCAGTGTCCTTCTGCAGGCAAGCCCTGTATGGGAACATGATTATGATAGCATGACTCTCTCTCTCTTTTTGCAGAAAACTGTGACACTGTGATTTGGAAAGATGCTTTTAAATTAAAAATGTTTAGAAGTATGCTTCAAAGTATGGATAAATAGAAGCTAAATAATACGCCTAAAATTTGCCACTCTTGAAATATTACCAATGATTCACCATTGGTATTACAATAATTAAAGGAAATATAACTTCAGATGAGCAAACAGAGAAAGAAATTCTTTCCTTTTTAAGGTGCTTTGTGACTTAGAAGTGTTGGAAAGCATCAGTGTTTGTGTAGCAAGATGAAATGAGCTGAAATGAATTACCAGCTGGAATTTGCAATTTAGATCCTTGTTTCTGCTTTATACCTATTTCTTTCACTCCCCCTCAGCTAAATTGCTGCCCTTCCTTCCACCACTCATTTGCTATGACCAGGATTTTAATAGCAAGAGAACTATGACTGCACTGTTTTCTGATTACCTGAAACTGAGATCATGGCTAGAACCTAATAAATCCTCCCTCCCATTGCTAGTATTGTGCGGCCACATGGTGGCTTAAAAAATCTTAGTCAAAATATATAAAGGGTAAAAATGTACAGACCTTTTCAGCAGCATTCACTACAAGAAAAGCCCTTGGCTACTCGCTGTTTTCTGAGTCTATTGAACTAAGAGCCATTTGATTTTACTGTTCTTGAAGAATGCACACAGACCTGGGAATGAGCACACAGGAAGCAGTAGGAATCAAAGTAGTGGTCTGGAGCAAACCTGGTAGGCTGGATGCTGAAAGGCAAATGAATTTAGGGAAAGAGGAGCAGCATTAAATGGGGCAGAGAAGCCAAGAAAAAAAAAGAAACTTTCCTGGGACATCAGGATTTCTGGGATTTCTTTTTATTTGGACATTTTGAATGTAAGGGCATTTTCAAAATAGATGTGATCACTTCAGAGATGTGTATTGTTTTAAAAACCTGAAGTACCTAATTATAGGATAATTTCATGTGACATAATGGTGTGAGCCATTTCACAGAGCTATAAATATGAGCATCTCAGCAGTGGCACAGAATGCCACATACCTAAGCGTGTGGATCTTTAAACATTTAGGAAAATCCTGTGTTAAATATGTTGAGGCAGGGGTGACATATTACCCTTATTACTAGTGTTCTAGAAGTTTTCGCCTTTTTAAAAAAAAATTGCATTGTGTTTTCATATTTTAGATTTATGTTCATATGTTCTGTGTACTTTTTGGTGGATACGGTGAACACTGAAATTCTTTAAAGAATTTTCATGAGGTATGGAGCATTAATACATAGTTTTATAGGTCAGTCCTAATGCCACATATAAAATATCATAGCAAAGGTCCTTTCTTTGGTGTGCACACTCTCTCAAATTATTCTGCATATGTGCATGCTTATATCTCTATGAGAGTTAGCTCTTTGTTTCTGTTTAGTCTGGTGTAAATATATTTCCTGAATCACATTTTTTAAATGCTACCATCTACTCACATCATTTAGGGTTAAGCAATTGGATACATGTGTTTGTATAGAGTATGCTGTGTATAATACAATCACTAGGGAAACATATTAGGACAATCTGAGGATAGATTAAGAAATTTCTTTAACTAAAATCTTGAGGGGAGTATTTAGACATAATTACGTTGCATGTGATCAGTAGCATATAACCATAAATTTTACAGACAAATCAGAGTTATGATTAATGATGGGAATATAAAAACAGTAAGTTCCTCTATATTTATATATTAACAAGGAGAATAGCCACATTTCATATACAAATAGAGAAAATTATTGATCCATAATGAACAAAAACATTGTCTTGTACATCAATTTCTATGTTACACCAATTTTTATAAGTAGAAAATACACAAAAAGATTATTAATTTTTAGTTGATCCTCATTAGAAATCACAAGAAATTTACATGTATTATGCACTTCTAATAGACTCCTCAAGCTAATAATGAAATAAGTCAGGCTTGAACCATAACACACTGGTTTTTATCAAACATTTCTGAGGTATGTAAAAGAAGTACAACTCCAGGGTACAAAATAAGTTATACTTTGCAATTTGATACTCTTGTTTTCCAGCTACAAAATGTACTGGAGAGATTATGCTTCTGCTGTCTTTACCAAAATGAATAAGTTAAAACTGATTTCCTAAAACACACAGCAAAAGAGAGTGATCCAGTCAGTCTCCTCCCAGTAACTCTGTCCAAAAATCTTGAGTCTATAGTCAAAACTTGGCAGAAGGTGGAGAGGACCACATACAATGGAAAACCACCCAGGAGCACCATGACATTTATTATACTTAAGAGAATACACAAACTCTATCTGAACCCAAATGAAGAGGAACAAATACTCTTTGCAATAATATGAATCAAGTTTTCCAAACATCAGGGCATATAGAGATAAAATTGAGGCAAACAAAACATCTTATAGAAAAAGAAAATTTAATATATCAGTTCAAGCCCCCTTTTCCATTTCTGTTCTACTTTTACCATAGGAAGAAAGGATGCCAATGGCCATAGGAGTTAAAAAAGTCATTCATTACGGGTATGTGAAACTCTCGTGTTCACATAACAGTCAAGAACCTTATCCCATAGGAAACATCTAGAAAATTTTCAGGTGAAGTTGAGCTGTGTGTGTTATCTGTCCAGTTACAGAGCTCTTTGAAGACTTTAAAAATGATACTTTGTTTTATAACAGATGTTAAAGACACCCATTTTTTTTAGTCCAAGCAGGCACTAGATTAAATGTCTAGCTGCATTTTCACACACAATATTGTGCTGAATGCAAGTTGTTACCCTGTATTACACATCACCTTCATTTCAAGACCAAATTTTGCAGTCAGTTGAGGAAAAATTGCCAGATTTCAAGCCCCAAGTTCTGCTCCACAGAAGCAAGCTCCCCTTGGCAGCGCCAGTGTGTCCAGACCACAGCCCCTATGGTCGTCCAGCGGCTGCGTCCCAGAGGGGATCTCATGGGTGCTTCAGGGCACTGCCCGGTAAAGTCACTGTATCTATCTTCACTGTGAAGGAAATGCTGTGAGATTCTGTGGTCAGTATTTCCAGCTTTTCTTTCCTGATTCAAATGGTTACGGACATCTACCTCTGCCCACTGAATGCAATCATTACACTGTGGGGTGCACTCTTCCCAGCCCTCTGTTAGATTAACATGTCGTGAAAAGCAGATTTTGGACAGAGGCAGGCTCTTGATTTAGAGAGACATCATTCTGCTGTCTTCATACTGAGGTTTCTTTTCCTTTTTCTTTTCTTTTTCATTATTTTTCCTTTTTTTTTTTTTTTTAACTGGAAGCAGAGGCAGCTGATTCCTGTGCTTACATGATCATGTTTTGTGAGGCTGAAGGAGGTCGTTGAAGCACTTAGGTAAAATGCTTTTGGTTGATCAGTCTTGGTTCCTAATGGCTTTGTGTCTTGCAAGAAAATTGCATTACAAATTACAAAGAAGAATTATGAAACTCCCAAACACAGCGACATCCCAGGGAACCAGACTGCAGTTCAAGATAAACTAAAACATAGCTATCAGAAATTCTGAAATTATGAGTTTTATAACAGAAAGAGAAATTGACCTCCACTCCTGACCTTACAAATCTGTAGTGCTAAGAAACATGTAAAATTCATCATTTCTCTGTACTGTCTCACACCATAACATGAAAATGTACCATTTGCTAACACTTACATATAGACTTGAGCTGTTAGTGTCCTACAGCCTGCAGAGGCCTCACCTCAATATCTAATCTTGTGTGAATCAAAGTAGCAAGATAAAGTAGTTTGTTTAAAATTATGCATACTACGTAATGTATTTTAAGGTTTATTTACAATTTGGGTTTTAGAAAGGCAATTTTAACCCAGGCCTGCCCTGGAAATGCCTTTCCTGTTCCAGGATTTTCCCTTGTAAAGCAGCCATTAGCAGACCCA
Source organism: Nothura maculosa (assembly GCA_032353885.1). Taxonomy (NCBI): domain Eukaryota; kingdom Metazoa; phylum Chordata; class Aves; order Tinamiformes; family Tinamidae; genus Nothura; species Nothura maculosa. Next base: position 629,361 of record JAUBOD010001108.1, on the reverse strand, counting down.
GAGTTTAAACTGGATCGAACCAGCCTGGAAGCAAAAGTTACTTCCATAAAGGCAGGTTTGGGCTGGACCTGCTCCTGCTTAAGAAGCTTCTGGAAGAAGCAAGGAGGAATGTGAGAGCTTTCCTGGTTCCTGTGATTATGCAGGACTGCACTGGGGACAGTAAATATCATAGTAAATAAATCTGCTGTTCTGACCTAACCCCAAAATTGGAGAGTTCTTTTGAGAACATTTTCAAATCTAGCCACATACATCAGGCCACAAAATTAGCTCCTTTATTTGGAGGGAAATTTAGAGATAATGGTAATGTGAGAACTCCTTGATCTCAATTAATGCTGTCCACAACAGTCTTGCTTCTTCCAAATGACACATCTTCATATTATTTTGTGATGCACTCTCTTTCCAGTTTGTATTCTGTAACAATCTCAGTGATTTGAATAAGTGCCCTCTTGAAACTATGTTTGATAGTTCATTGCTAACCCCAGCAGAGTAATTTTAAAGTTTACTGTATAGTAACAGAGACTTGATTTTTGCTCTATTAGACAACACTTCATCTTATTCTCTGTCTCTCAGTCATTATTTTTGGCTTCAGTAATAGTTGGATATACTGAAATCACTTTAAAGTTTGAAATACGTGAGTTCCTGAAATCAAAATACCAGAAATATTTTGAAGGAATATTAAAAGCCTCAGTGATTTACAAGTCTGCAAAGAGATGTTTGTGTTACTTAAGTAGATTGCCTTTAGAGTCCTTAAGGCAGGAGTTCTCCTAGTTACTTAGGAAACACACTTTTGAGGAAAAATGCAAGCACCTCAAGAGAATAAGAAGCAAAATATCTGAGCTGAAGTCCAGGATCCATATAGTTGATTTTGACTCAGGCTGAAAAATCAAGTCCCAATTTTCTCATCTGGAAATACAGTAAGTCGCTACTGTGTAAGTAGCTTAAAATGTCTATTGTCCAGTTGAAAAATTGAACTATTCTGAATGGACAAAACTAAAAATACAAACATTAAGGTTACTAATATAATGCGATCTAAAGTTCTTCTTATCTGACAGCTGTGAGACCATTCGGGTGGTCCTCAGCCTAGCCATGGTGTTAGCGCTCCAAGTTATTTAAAAACTCATTATCATAACAGAGCTGGATCCTTTGATGACAAAGAATCAAGAATGAATGATTAGAGATTTGTATTATGTTCGAGAGTGATTAATGAGAAGTCAGTGTCTGAGCTTATAACTAAGACAAGTCCTTAATTAAACAACAGGTTAGCTAACAAACATCAGAGGAAACAGGGAGGGAAGCCATGCTTTCGCTGCGGCTGATTAACACATATCCAACTGATTGGCAAAATGTTCATCAGAAGGCTTCGGGGGTATTTCATTTCAGCCAAAGCCTTAAAGGGAGAGATATCCTTACCAGCATGGTTGGAGAAACACTGACAGTTGACCTTCGGATCTCATTCTCTACAGTTCGGACACTTCCTGAATACATAATTTGCTTAACAATGAAAATAGAATATATTATATATAATGCGTATGTAAAGAGAATATATTCAGAACTGTAAACTCATTAGCTTTCTTTACATTAATTTATTCATTTGTCAGCTTTTCAATTTTCTTTTGTTCTGTCCATCTTTGCCCGTGTCAGTTTATGAAAATCAGTTTTCCGTTTCTTTTTTTTTTCCAAAAACAACAAAGTCATTAGCAACACTTACAATATGAACTTGTTTTCTGTTGCTGTCATTACTGATGATGATGTATGAAACATTTCCAATGAACCTAAAATGCCAAGAGCAGCAAACAGCTCAGTTGGATTTTTTTTTCAAGCTAGAATACTGTAATTCTCTCTCAACTGCTGGTCTCCCCATGGGCAAATACAACACCTACTAGTTGTGCAAAATTCTGCCTTTTTTTTCTCACAGAGTGTCATACTAGAAATTATCACTTGTATATTTAATCTGCTCTGCTTTTTCAAAGTCCATAATTTGCAAACAAATTTTTAGTAGCATATGCCTGAGGTCTACCCCCAAAAAATAGATAACTGACCCTGCATTGGGAATATTCTGTTTTATCCTCATACTAGTTCTACTCTTGTAGATTTTTTTTCCATATGACTTCTCTAGGTTTTCCACTTGCAGCTGATGAAATATATAAAATAGATTACAAATCTTCTGATGATAGTGCCTAGTCTTTTGATTTGAAGTCTGCCTACCAGTCTTTGCAATATGTAGTCATCATAATTATGATTGTGGATGCTGTTAATTTTTTTTTAAATACTGTCCTTCTAGGAGCTTTCTCCTACCCTAAAGGCAGACAACACATCATTGATACTACTGAAGTAAGGATGCAAAGTAAGATCTTTAAAATACAAATACTGTATGCCCATATAATTTTAAGCATATGTCTCAACTAAATGAAATTCTATTATGTATTTGCATAGTGCAGCCATGGCAAAGACTGCTGGTTGAATATTACATCTGAGAAAGGTTTCAATTTTTGATCTCAGGAAATGCCATTGGGCTATTTGCAGCTTGGGCTGAGCACAGGCTCATCACTTGAGGGTGCTTTCCACTCTTGGCCGGGTGGTAGGAGAGGCTATAGCTCAGCTTCTACTCAAACTATGGTCTGTGCTCTGCACTGATGGTTACTGAGTGCTAGGCAGTGAATTCTGCTGGTTTAAAGCCAGTTACATTACATTTTTGTGGCCTCTGCTTGGAGAGCCTGTCTGGACAGGTCCTTCAGCAAAAGCTTTTGCACCTTCTGTGCTTCAACACAAGCTTAGGATGCTTTAGTGTACTAAGAAAGAAAGTAGGATGTTTGTCTTGTAGAGGTTTTAGCTGGGGCCTTGAAGACTGTCGTCTGATTCCTGTGTAACTTTAGAAAAGTCACTCAAGTTCTTGTTACAGGGATTTCCTCATTTTCATTACTGTGACCCTTGCTTACTGTTCTACATAGGGAAATTAGCTAGCAACGAGGGGGCAAAAAAGTTATTCTGCTATAATTGTGTGAATACATTTCCCCATGTGGCCATTCTGAAGGCAGTTATATAGGATACAGGTGTTTTTGTTCTGGGTAAGAGTGACGAGATGAAGGGCTCTGCCAGGAAAGACAAAATAGAAAATGCAGATGACATAGCTGTCTGTGCTATGTGATGCTTCTTATAGGTGACCAACCTTATCCAACTCTAAGGATATTAGATATTGAATATCCTTCTTCAACTCTCAATCTCTGCTGTTTCATGATTACACACGACAAATAACCCACTTAAAAAGCCAGAGGTAGAGTAACTGCTTTTGGTGGTCTTGCTCAATCTTGCAGAAATTTCATTGTGAACATCATCTGAGTAGAGAACTGGAACTGTGGATGATTTTGAAAAACATATTTTGTGTTGAGGTTTTAATGTAAATCATTTTTTAAGCCTATGCCTGTGTCCGTGATTCCAAGATATCATGCAAGATGCCTCTGTGAGAACATGAGTTTTGTTTGGATTGTATGGTTTAAATCTGCAATCTTTTTCTCTTTTTAATTCAGCAAGTTATTATGAGACTTGCGTTACTCACACAGGGTAAAAATATCTGTAAAATTTGCAAACCTAAAGTAAATTTCAAGCATATGCTTTCAAAACTCATTACACTGTTCTCTAGTAACTGAGCTCTTAGCACATTTCTTTTTCAAACCAGACAAGTGGGACTCCATATATAAATATTTTGTTTGAGAATGTAAATCTTGATGATAAAAAAAATTGCAAAAAAAAAAGAGCGAAAGGAAGTGTACAGACCCATATTGTCCCAGCAGAACTATAAAATATATGTTTGGCTCTAGAAATTCATATATTTCTGCAGGTCTCTCTTTCCCTCTCCCCTGTTTTTCCTTGCCCCCTCCTCTCTGCTAGCTTATTTAAAATCTACAAGCCAGATACTCAGTTTATATAATGATCTTCATATGCAACAAGCAAAAATTTGCCCTTTAAGATATATAATCGATAAGAAAGTACTTGAAAAATAATATTGAGGAAAAAATAAATATGCTAGCTGCTTTCTGTTTACTATTGGTACTATGTGCCCTTTTCATTTTCACTATGTGTCCATTTCATCATTTGTGACACAAAGGTTTTTTTTTTCTTTGAAAAAAAAGCATATTGGGAGGGAGTTCATTTTGAAGTAATTGGTTAAAATCTAGTAATGAAAACAGGGAAATGGTTTTGATTTTCATTATGTTTAGGGTCATTCTCAGGTCACATTTGACACAGATTCAATGTTCATATAAATTTAATAAAATCTGTAAAGGAAATTCAAGTAACAGCTGTGAAAAGAATGTGATCAATAGGAGCCAAAATAAGTGTCACTTTGAAATTTGCCAACTGCTGATGGATAGTTAAATGAATGAAACTATAATGTCTCTACCAACTTTTTAAGAACATAAAGCCCTAGGAAATCAGTCACTTAAGTGACAGAAACTTTGCACTCTAGCAAAGTTGTAATCGTTATTTCTGCTCATTTTATATCAGATTTCTTAGTCAGGATTTAAATCATACTGTGACTTATTTCATCACACCCATGGTCTTTTGATAAGGGACTGGTGACACAGTTATGTTAAATAGCTCTTTTACTACAGTAACCAAATCTCAAAATTCCTTCAAGCATGCTCCTTTAATTCATACACTCAGATGAGGTACTCAACTTCTTCTCACCCCATTCAGCCTTCATCTTAAAAAAAAAATCCCTTTGACATGTTTTCTTCATTCCGAGGTCATCTCTGGGTAGTGGCATGGAAGGGTACAACATCCAGCTGTTGGGGCCATGTCATGGCCATGTCCCCAGGTGGGCTGGTAGTAAGGGACAGAGAAGAGCAAGCAGCACTAGAGCTTCCCTCCATTGCCAACACAGTCATAGCCACATAAAGATATTTAATACCATCATACTTCATATGAGGAGAAGAATAATTTCAATGGCATAATCTTTCATAAAATATAATTGCATTGACATTGGGGAGGGGGAGAGGGGTATTTCTACTATTTAAAAATATCAGAATAATTGTACTAGAACATGAGGTCTTCTGCACAGTCTTAAAACTCTTCTGCCTTGTTTTAAATGTGGAAAACTAATAGAGGATTCCTTCAAGCTCAGAGAATTTGAAAGCAATCTTCTCAGTGATTTCAATGGATTTTGATAGAGAGGTTGATGCTCTAATACTGTGACATCTGTATAAATCCTCTATGGATAAATTGGTGAAAACCATGTTTGGGTTCTAGGTAAATATATAAATCAGAAGCACAATATTTTAGTAGGTGCTTGCTATATTGCTGATGTGATAAAAATAGTGTGAATAGTAGTAAAGACTATTTGAGCTTAATTTCCCTGTATTTTTTTATGTATGTTTTTAAGTTGTTATTGTTAGCTGCTAGATACTGCTTGGAAGTGTGTTACTTTTGATTGACACTTGTCAAGATTTAAAGAGGCATTCAGCTCCAGATCAACTATCTTAAATTCCAATAATGCAAATGTACATGTGTGCAAACTATAGTGACCCCACTATGCTTTTCTAAAAAAAATCAATAATGTTACCAGAAGTACCCTCAGGGCCCCAACATGTGTTTATAATATGCATACTTCTAGCTAAAATCAGCATCTGAATTATTGGAATATGCTGCATTATATCCTCAGATAATGTAAATCAGCGTAACTCCACTAAAGTCAACCAAGGGAAGCTGATTTACAGCAGCCAAGGACTCAGCTTGCTCTAGGTACCCCATTGCTTTCTGCCTATTAACCCCTTGGTGTACTATTATATTTTGTCTTTAGCTTCAGAAACACTTTTTCTTGGGCTGAATGGGCTTGTATCCATGACAAGAAAAACCAGGAAATTTACAGATCAATTCACTAACTTCTTCACAGGAGGTTTTCAAGAGGTGAATGTCAAGAGGTGAATGTACTATGTCAACAGTACTAACCTGTAGTGCATCCCAATGGGAGATGATTGGCAGAACAGGATGGCCAGTGCTGACTAACCAGGGTCTGCCCTGAACACATTTCAGCAGGTTTTGGTTTGGACTAGGTCTTGTCTGATCCCTTGACCTCACTGCCGGTTATCACTTGGGTCACATTTGCTGCATGCCTCGTGGGAAGATGCTTCATAAACTCTTAGAGTTTACGTAGGCTGTCTTTAAAACCCAGGTCATTATTTGGTTCATCTTCCTTTATCTTTCTCTTGTCTTCGCTTTATCATTGTAATTTAGTAAATCAGAATTTTACTATATTCAAAATGATGGCTCATTCAATCAGAGACTGGACCTATTCTTCTTAGAGCTGCAGCAGTCACATTGAAGTAAGTGGAAGCTGCTCTTATTTTTAAAGGGGCTTAGTCCTATACGTAAGACTTTGCTATAGATAGTTTTACTGTGTTTGTGGCTTGTCAGAATCTGTTCTTGTTCTTTCATAAAAATGCTACCTGTCTTTGCTGTACCATTTAAAATGTGTTAACTGTAATCTACTTTGGATATGATGAAATTATGGATGGACTGAAATGGATAAATTCATGAAAGTATTCAACCAAAATGCATTCAGCCTGGAAGACAGAACATTTAATAAGGTGGACATATAGTCATGTTCTTACAGCTTCTCTAATTTGTGTGTTCAGGTCCTTATAAGAAATGTCCAATACTTAGTCTAAAAACCCTTCCTTTACACTGAAGCACTGTTCTCTGTGTACACTGTGTTCTTTAGGCACAACTAACACCTCTAGGAAGAGGATCTTAGCTGTGGAATACATTGGTGTGATTAAATTCTACCCATAGGGAGGGCTGGAGGTTGTGTAAATGTAATTGGAGTATCTTTAAAAATGCTAGTCTGGAGAGGAGTGATGACACGGGTATTCTTGTGGGCAAACTGAGCAGTTATCCAGCTGCTTCAGTGAGTTTGAGAGTTCATAATAAGCTTAATACTGCTGTGGCTGGTAGTGGTAGCAGAACTAGGAGCAGTGTTATTAGCAACATCTTAATTAGTTTGGTTAAAGATAGCTGAGGCACTCCAAGGTGCTCAGTCTCCACCTGGCCTGTGTTTATACTGTTCTGAGTCGCTACAAGCGTGATGCAATCTGCTTTCTGTCTGCTTCTTACCTCGGTGTGTGTGCCATGCTGACAGCACAAAGACAGCTTTGTGCCTGGCCATGTGAGACCTGTCACCATGGCTGAGCCAATGTTTGAAGCTATCTTGCTCTTGAAAACTGACTGCAGAGTGTCTGTAACCTTTATCTCTCACTGTGGAATAAAAAAGAGGAAATCAGCCACACTTTTTATGTCATTTTATATTTTCAACCCATTATTATCAAATGATGTGTCATTACTAGTTTTTCTTTCTAAAACTCAAAGGTGCTTGTCAACTGCTCATTTAAAATGTTCCTTGGAGAGTGACAAGGTAATACCACTTGTAGCTTCTGTTGTGCTGTACACTTCTGAAGTTATGCTGTTGCAGAACTTCTTAAAAGTCTCAAAAGTATAAGCACTAAGTGAACTACACAACACCTAATTCTAAAAAAAAATATACCCTGTGTTTTTAACTGCCCATAGAAAGTGCTCTCCAGTTTATTAGCAAAAACATCAAAGCAGAGGTGGATTGAATTAGTTTTTACATATCAATAGATATCAGCTAATAGCATTTTTCTCTAACCCATTTTCTTATTGAATGCAATGTCAATGGGATCAGGATTTGGCTGAATTTTCCTCTTTAATCTATTCATTGCAAATCATACTCATGAGAATGGAATTTGCATGTCCATGCACAGCAGCCCAGGTTATAGCAGAAGACTGAATGATTGTTGGGTATTGGTTAGATGCATTATCTGTGCAAGATCATGTCCAACTCAAAGTGAGGGTATAACTGAGAATATTATAAACAGAGTTTTTAAATAGCTAGCTCATAAATGTGGCTTGAGACATCACAGACAGATATTAAATGTGGCTAAATTATAAGATTTAGATGTTTATATAGACATAAGTGTGCATTTTATAAAGGCAATTTTGGGTTGTCTGACAATTATTCTGGAAGGTTCTGAGATTTTCTTAATGAAGCTTTCAGAAGAAAGTTTAGACTATTAGGATTGTGGTTTCACAGTGGTGTGGATAAGAAAAAAAAATTCATTTTGTAACCTAGGTACAAAAAATTGCAGTGCAAAGACTTTTATCTGTTGCCTTTTAGAGTTCATAAGAGATCCAGAGGCACCTGAAATCAACAGCCAAATGTCTGCATGGTCTTGCCTCAGAGATGGCAGGCTGTTAGAAGTTTGTAAGTCTAATCATAGCTTAAATAGCTGCTTGGAGTTGATATTGCAGTCAGCATGTTTTATAATACAAGCATTTGCAAATAATAAATGTTTTAGGTCCTATCAAGTTTAGATTTATTACCAATTCCATTGTCTGCTTCATAGACTGATGAGGGAATTGGTAGAGCTATTTTATTAGTGGTGCTACATATTGAGTGCTCTTCCAAAGTCTCCTTTTATCACACTTTAAAAATCATCCCCTAATTTAACAACGATACTACGAGAGCTCTTTTATTCTGTTCAATTATGTGGAAGCACACTAACCTTTTTTTTTCCTTTTCTTTTTTCAAGGAGGTTAATCTTCAGGGATGAAACAGATTACCAGCTTTTGAACCAATTTAAGTAGAATCTCCAGAAACAAAGCTAGGACAAATAATTATTGGCAGTTCACAGAAGGCATTCTGTGCCCACAGCTCTGCAGGATGCTGTTAAAGTCAGTTCACTTGTCTTAATGGGAAACACCTGTGGTCTGGAACACAAGCCGAAAAATCAAACTAACCATGCTCCGACATTAAAAATAAATTTTGAAGATAAAGCCTCCCCTTAGGTTCCCCCCCATTTCCTTCTTTCATCTTCACTGTGCAGAATACCTCCCTAGACTCTCACTGGTGTCCCTCCTTTCTTTTAAAACAGATATGAAAGCCTGTCTTCAAATTATTTTCACTCACAGACACTGAAGGATATCAAGCAATTTCAGTTGTAATATTAAAGCAGAAGAAATCATTCGACAAACAAAAACATACTTAATAAAGGCACAGTTGGAGCCTTTCTCTTAGCTAGCTATTAAAACTGAATGCAAATTAGCCAAACATTCTTACTGCAGATAATATCATGAAACTTTAAAAATAAATTAATCTCAAAAATTCGAAGAGCTTTTGATATTTTGTTATGTTGTGATATATAGGAGATAATTTATCACAGTAGCTATTTTAAAATTTAAATATTGGAATTGTGATAGGTCAAGACATATGTTCTAGATGTTTATATACTAAATTCATGTAACAAATTGCATTTAGAAAGTTCAACTATGCAGCAACCATATATAAGTATAATATATTGCTGAATTTAAATGTAGCTCTCAGCTTGAAGCGATCTGCGGCTTTACTAGCATTGCAGGTCACAGAAAGTCATAGTTTCCATTAGAAGTGCAAACAGAAATTTAGCAAGAAGTTTTATTAATCAAATGCATTCCTGATGAAAAGCATACATGCTTTTTTTGTGAGAGTATATTTATTAACACATGTACATGCATGTTTGAGTCTTTTAACTCTCTCCATTACTTTTCAACAGAAATATCAGGAAGAAGAAATCAGAATAAAAGTTGTTTTTAAACATTTTCAGTTACAGAGAAAGTGCTTTGACACAGCAGGATGTCGGAAAAAGCAATTTATGAGCCCCAAATTTTTAGAACTTTAAAAGTAGACCAGATTCTAACACCTATATTTGTCATTTTGTACAAGTTTTAAAATGTCACAGCACATAAAAATAAGTCTTGTCTACCTTAAAAACTAGTGTTTAGTTTATTGTGTTATCTTCAGAGTCAAGCTACTGTGGTACCCTGAGTACTACAAATATGCACTTGCAGTATAGAAATAATACGAAAAATGAATTTCATTTGACTTTTCATGCATCCAGGAAGTAGATTTTTTTTCACTTTTTTTAAAAAGATACTAAAAGGAAATGGCTGCCAGCCTTCTGGCTGCTGTTATACACTGCTATGCAGCTGCTTTGGCTTGTCTTCTCGTCCCTCTCTCAACAGCCACCATGACCAACTGTCCTGGATTGAGAAGGTAACAGACTGCCCACAAGTAATATGCACCCTCCAAATAGAGAAGTGGATCCCCAAACGTATGCAAACCTTCTCTATGCTGCTGCATCCTCCTCACCCCTTCTCTCTTATTCTCATTTCACCTGTGTTACTTCCTACTCCCAGCTGTCTAGCTTGAAATTGTGATGCCTGCATGAGAAGATGATCTCTTTCCCATGTCAAGTGCTAAACAGGCTGGTGTGTAAGAGCGTCCCAAAAGCACGCTTCAAAAGGTGAGGATTGCTCTGGGCTGGCACTGCTGCACCTGGCAGCCCAACTTGAAAATACCAGCCAGCCAACATTGTATGTCACTTAATGTCACAAGACTACTCTCCTGAAATGATATGCATTTATGTTTAAAAATCACTTCCCTTCTCACATCAACTCACGCACAAACCCATGAAAAGATTTCCCATGTTCTCAAGTGTCATGGATTGAATTGCTGGGTGCAGAGGAGCTCTGAAACATGGACAGGTTTGTAGAGCTCTGTTGGGAAAAGTGCTATTGATAGAGCAGTCACTTGGATGGAGCCCATAGACTATGCAAATATGTCTTAACATTAGGGATGGGACTGTCTTGTGCTGTGTGGACATTCAGGTAAGCTGGCTTTAAGCACAAGAACTTCCCTTGTGCCATTTCTGGACTTGTATGTATTGGTTCAGAGACTCTGGGGAAATTATGGGTAAAGGCTGGCCATCTGGATGAAGTCAGTCTGCTTTAGCTGCAAAGACAGAGGATAATGAGAAAAAGTCAGATACCACCCTCCTTAGCACAATGTGATGAGATCATTGCATGTAGATGGTGCTGTCAAGTGAGGACGATGCTAAAGAAAATTTATTGGCACCAGAAAAGGGTAGGGCAGAATAATGATCCTGATGAAGTATGCAGTGTGGCTGTACCTGGATTGACTGGGGACAAATTTAAGGTCTTTATTTTCAATGCATCTAGGCAGTTAGGCATGAAATTTCATTTCCAGGTTTATCTCTAATGTGATCTCACAGACAGGAAAACCTGCTGCAGCTGGGGAACAAATGCAAAATTCATTCATTTGAGAAACAGAGCTGTGCATTTGGTTTGTGTCACATCTTTATTTTCTGTAACTTCTCTTTTTTTTTCTTTCAGGAAGTACAATAATGCAGTGTCAAATTATATACAATGAAGAGAATGTTGCAATGTTGCAATGAGTGTTTTAGAAACCACATGATAATCTTAGTGTAGGAGAAAGCAATTGCTACAATGCAAGAGTCTTCACCTTCTACTTTAGCATTGTAAATGGGCAGGAGCTTTTGAAAATACTCTCAAATCTAGACACCTCTGGACTCTCAAATATGACCATATTACTTTTCCCCAAAAGTTTTTCAACTTTCTTTTTCTTTTTCTTCTTTCTTTTTTCTATTTTTTTTTCTTCTTTCCTGTGGAGGAGAATAAAGGAAGGAAAGGAAAGATGCTATCAGCAAGAGGAGGTTGGAAATTTCCTATTGCATCATCCTAATTGTGAGCAATTAGAATTGAAAAAGTTAGGAGACATTTAACTGTATCCAATATGGATTATGACACTTAAATTCATCTGATTTGCACAAATGAAAAGGCAGAGTGGAAGAAAGGACAATTACAGAAGTAATACCTGAATATAAAGACTTTAAATAAAGTCTTTTATGAAAAGGCTCTGGAGAAAATACTTAAGGGTGGCTAATTCACATGAAAAGCTAATCTGTGTAATGTTTAGAGTTAAATACCAATGTGTGGTATAGGGTAAGTGGTATATCTACAACTCATTTACACAACAATAGTTTAAATTTATCCTATTGCAAAAAAATTAAAAGAACCATGGTCCATCTTTAAATCAATAATAAAAGCACATGGCATCAACCCTGATTCCTCCCTCTTATATGGTTCAAGTTCAAAACTTCTACAGAGGGCAATGAAGAGCTGTGATTTGAGTAAATTAACTGCTTAGCATTTCTATGTATTTTGATCATCTGAGACTGCCACTTGTACATTTGAACAGAAGAGAGTTTTCCTCTCATGCAGAAAAATATAGCACATCATGCCTGCAAATAGCATTGTTTGTGAAATTATTTTATTTTTTAGAGGATTTCAAGATACACTGGAGCTGAATTCTGTGTTTTGCAGAATATTCCAGAGATTTTTTTTACAAAACACAAGAGGAAAAGGGAAATACTTTATTAAAAATATTGTATTAAATGAATTCTAAACACTTAAGTCAGGTTCTGACTTTTTTTGGATGCAACAGACTGAAATAAGAAAATAAAAATTGTTAGTTGTAGAAAGTCCCAGTAAGAAATTTTCAGCCTTATTAGAACACACTTCACCACCCTCTTTCTTTTATTATTTTCAAAATTGTCCCCTGCCAAATTCAACATTTTTTCTGCAATAGGTGCTTTATTTGAAAATGTCTAATCGACTGAAAGAGAAATGTAGATTGAGACACCATGTAAATCAATACATAAGCTAAAGAAAACACAAGAAAGCAAATATTGTAAGCATCAGAAAATCAGAACTACTTGGATTTGACATACAAACGGGTAAAATAAAATGCTTTTTGCTTTGATTTTTCCCTTGATATTCCTGCTAGGATAGTGTATTAGACATCTGGATTAGACTCTAGAGCTTACTGGATTTGATCAAGGCTTTTTCTGTCATTTTAATCTTTTAAAAACACCACCAAACAGATATGGCAAAAGATTACGGACCTAGTTTATCTGTTAGAGTCTATCCTCTTTTGTTAAGATATTCGTATGCTTCAAAAGTTGAGCAGATATATCTCAGAACTTAAAAGAGATTAATCTTATGGTATTTCTAATTGTGATTTGTGATGTCCAACTAAAGAAATTATAAGTCATAGCATTATACTTAGCCATTCTGATCCAATCAGAAGCCACATTTTAATTTTCAATAAGGACATTAAACTTTTCTCCTTTTAGAAGCAGCATGTGCCAGCTTCAGGCAGAGATTTGAACACTGGCGCTGATCCAGGAACAAAGAGGAACTTGAAGTGGAGCTGCTACTGAAATGCATGCACAGCTTCTTCAGATGAGATGTCAGCAGCACTTGTTCTTATGTCTGATAATGAAGCTTTATTTTTCTCAAATGATAAATTACAGGACCCATAGACATAACACATTTAACTCTTCCCTGAGATGCAGGTATTTGAAACTGCAAATGGAAAGAAGGCATTTAAATCAAGGCATAACAGTACTATTGGTAAACCACAACTTCTTACACTACTGCTGTAATTTAAATTAAGTAGAAGCCTAGCTTATAAACTCGCACTATGACCCATACTTTATGGTTCTTTTATATCTCTTGGGTCCTGATCACAATGAAACTTTCTTCATGTAAAGCAATTTAATGCAAACATTCCTGGGGCAGGCTATAAAATGTGATTTTTGCAGTCAGTCTTTTATGAGTATTTTGAAGGAATATTGTATACGCTGTTGAGAAAAGGATGACGAATGTAGACATTACGACATATGTGTGGGGTTTAGCTGAGTCTGTATTTGCACATGAATATTAACCCTGGTAATTGAGAAAACCTGTCTCTCCACACATTTTGTTCATTTTCACAAAAAGCATGTGCATAGATTTAAGAGAGAATTAGTGCCTTGCCTTAATTACAAATTTTCTGGCTATGAGGCTCCCTGTGCTAGCTTCTCTTTGAGGGCAATGTACTCGACAGATGCCATGTTACACCTACTAGATGGGGATAATTCTGCTTGCTGCTAAGCACTAACAATAACACATGGAGATGTAAGTTGTGAATTGAGTTCAGCAGACAGCATGGTTTCCAATTCTTAAGCATTTTGCAGCAAAACTAAAAAGCACCATCAAAGATGTTCACAAGTGGTATCATTGCAAATGTTTACAAAACATGGAAGGAATGGTAAAATATGTGCTTAGAAATGTTCATGTTGAGAGAAAGGCAAGAAAACACATGGCTTTGGTTTTCTGTTCAATTCATCAACTGATTCTTTGTGATTGCACTTATATTATGTGAATGCAATGGGACATCTAGCTGGCCAGCGATTTCAGGAGGATTTGCATTATTGTGAACAACCCAAAGGCATTCACACAAGTTTTTCAATTCAAAATTCAAAAAGTCTTTTTTTTTAAGAGCCTAAACTAGAATAAATCGCTACATATGAAAAAATTTATTATTCTGGCTCTAGAAAACTTTTGACACTGCTACCAGAAACAGAAAGGAGCAGGATCAAGATTTTTCCTTCTTCTCTCAGTTGTTGACTGAGCTATGAATACCTGTTTTTTTTTTTCCCAGGCCTATCCTCTCTTCCTCCTGTAACTTCTGGTCAGGAGACTGTCACATCAGTAACACTGAATTCATTACAAGAAATGAAAAATTCTGCTTCTCTTGCTTTCAGAGGGTTTCATGGGAGAAGAAAAAGACTGTGAGGAAAAAAAAAAAACAGCAACAACAATCAAACAGGTAGAGTAGAGTTTGCAATTGCAGTGAAATGGAATATCCAAGTATCCAAAAATATGTCTATATTTTTGACCTCCTGTGTCTTCCACACTTGGGCAGATCAAAAATATTTTTGGTTTTCTAGGCTCATTGAAGTATTATAAAGTATAAATGAGAGTGAATGGAAGGAAAATGTCAATTAAAATATGATAGGCAAGCATCTTCTGAAAGGATTTGTTAAAAAGTTTTAAACAATATTAATAAATGGACAAAAATGTTACCACTCAGTATTGTGTCTCCAGCAAAGAGAAGGATAGCTGCATTTTGACTGTTACAGCTTCAGGTGATTGCTATGAAAAGTTTCCATTTCACAATCTTAGTGAGTGCTAACTCAATGAGCAGCGGAAATAAATGAAGCTTATGAAAAAACATAATATTAGTCAATGGTCAAACACCAGGGTCTCTACAGCTTCTGGTCACAGACAAATTCTTATTTCGATTTTCTGTTCTGCTTCCTCAATACAGTAATAATCTTATCACTCCATTTACTATTCACAGCTGTCCTGCAATTCTTGCTTGGTTTTCTGTTGCAATTTAGCTTGCGTATATGGGCCTGAGACATTTTCTAGCAATCAGAATGTGCCATTTACAAAATGCAGCCCCATAACTTCAGGGTTGGTGTGCTGTGTCTAGTCAGGCATAATTACCTCCAAGGATTCCTTTCTTTCATTTGAGAGGCAAACTGAGCAAGACAATATTTAAACAGAAAATGTTCTTGTAAGATTTTGGCTCTCTGGCAATCAGTGTGTTGACATGCTTGCCTTGCCCTACCCAACACAACTTTCTCTCATTTTGGAAGGCATTTCTTGTGTCCTATTCTTGGTATTTTGTTGTCCATCACCTGAGGGGATGGGAAGGTTCTTTAATTTCACAATTATGGCATATCACATTGAGATAGCTTTTTGTCTTTCTCTTATCTGAGGCCACAGATGCACGAAGCAGGCTCATATTATTACTCTCTGCTTGTCTGATACATCAGATGATGCTGAGAGTGGACTCTGAAGCTCTTTTTTTTCTAAAAAAGTTAAGGGAAATGATTTAGATTTTTTCAAATCTGGGGAAGGTAAGAGGCAGTATCTTTTTCTAGTCTTTTTAAACTCCTTTGCAAGGAAGGTACTAAAATAGCTGTAATAGGATTGGGAATAAGGGCTAGTGATGGCCTCAGAAAGTGCTGGTGAATGAACAAGGAATCTGCCCATAGTAAATGACTGTTAAATGATGTAACCAAGAGATTATTGCCAGGTGATTCTGAAGTATACCATGATTGTGACCCAGTAATGTGACACCTTTCATCTCTGCTTTTCTATACCTTTAAGACAATACGGGTGCCATAATTAAACCAAGGAAGCTTATCCATCACAGTCAGATTCAGGTGCTCTGTATGTGGACGCCCTGCAAAAGATGCTGATATCCTGAGCCAGAGCAGGCATATTGCACTAAACAGTACATCCACTTTCACCCTTCTAAATCCATCCTGAGATATCTCTTCAGACTGTAGCTGGAACATAGACTTCATATGCTGTGTCATTCATTTAGGCAAAAAGCTTGCTTGTATACACCGATTATAAGAATGCAGTCAATTTAGCCATATCAGAACGAGTCATGTTTTGGGTCATAATGTGATCTTTAGTTGATGAAATTAATGAAAAGCCTACATTATGAAATTAATGAAAAGCCTACATTATAGTTAATAATCATATTCACTATGGATTTACCTCTTTAAAACTGTTGGGTAGTGTCCATGATAAAATATGTAATTATACAGATATATGGTTATGGAGTTCATTGTATTCCTATTTGTTTGACTAAGGTCTACTTACATAAACAACTGTCTAAAATACATAGGATCTTAAAAGTGGATTTGAAAGGTTATTGATAAAATTTCTGCTGCCTACAATCAACAGCCAAGGTCCAATTGACTTCAGTGGGAAAAGAGAGCAATTCCTTTTCTGTAATACTGGATGAGAATCTCACAGAATGAATTTTTTTTGTGTGCAGGAGATCCTGTGAGCACTCTGCAGAATAGGACCCTAACTGTGATTATAACATGGCTTCCTTCAGCGCTACCATAAGATTATTTATTTTAATCCTAAAAACCTTTTAAAAAGTGTTGATGTCATATATTATGAATAAAATAAAATCTGTGTATAGGCAATCTTACAACTTAATAGCTCAGCAGGCTGCAAAACCCCATTCACCACAGTTTGCATGAATGAATCAACCTGTTTCCTGAGTGAAGTTATAATAGCACAAAATGTTTTTAATAATGTTTGAAGAGTACTGGTTACAAGCTGTGTTTAGATTTAAATATAAGGTTTGAGACTAAAAGAAATGAGTAACTATAATGTGTCTCATCTGTCAAAAGCAAAAATAGACAAGAAGTTATTCAGTATTATAGCAGGAAAGATTCCAACAATTTGCAAAAAGTGATAGAAACTGAAAATAGTCAACAAAATTTTAATAACAATTGATATTATGTATAGAAATGTGTTTTTATTTATTAATTTTCCAGTTTGTAGAACATGCAGTATGCAAGGATGAACAAAATTGTAAAATATTCTGCAAAAAGACATTTGCAATTTTATTTAATAAATTCATTCCTGCCAAATTTGCTTTTAATTAAATTTCTTACAGTGAGGCCTTTATACTGAAAGTACATAGACTTTTAGGAATGAGTTTGTTGTGCCCTTCTATTGGTGTTCTCTTAGCCATCATATGCAAGCAACTTGTTTCTTTTCTCCATTAGTTTGCAAATCCACTGTGGTTCAAGGATAGACCTAATTTATTATGCTGTGGTTTTGCTTTTAACATGACTTACATCCATTTCAGTATTTCAGTACTGTGTCCGTTCAGCACTTGTTATTCATCCAGAGGCTTAAAAGGACACCCAAGGTCCCTGGAACACCTCTGTGGTACAGACTCCATTTTTTCAGTACATAGTTTTAGGCTGAGACAAGAGTTTGCTATACCCAGGGGTCCGTAGTTCTAACACTCTACTGTTTGTTCAGCTAATGAGGTCAGAACACCTTTATCAGTAATGAAATGATTCTCTCTTGTGTAACATGCCTCTCTAAAACAATGCACCTTGAATGATGCAGTCAAAAGGAATTATAAAGGCACAGTATATTAATATTGAAGCTTTTAGTGTAGGATTCATGAAATGAAGTGAAATATACAGAAACCTTATTAGCACAAGTAAGATGTAGGTCACGCTACAGGGTTGTTCTAGGAAAAGATTAATGAGCAGTTCGATTCTTGTACCTTGGTATATAAAGATCACCACAGAGCTTTTGTCTGCCTCACCCCAGAGTCTGCCTACTCTTTAAATGATTAGTCGGCAACCATTTTTTGTCCTGATACAAATTCAATAGACTAAACCCACAGTTGCACTAGAGCTGAGCTTGGTACATCCAAGATGAATGTCAAGAGAAGACAAAAGTCTCTTTAATCTACAATTACTTTCTGACTGTCTAGCTTGAATTAGCCCAAGGGCTCCTGTAACTTGTGAAGGCTTGCAGCAGCTCCCTGGTCCGTTGAGCTAATGAAGATTCCTGGAACAGGCAGCTCAGCAGCTTCATCTTGCTCTGCTGCCCAGCTGGGCCTCATACTCATGAGAACAGTCCTGCCCCTTTCAAGCTTGAGGACTGGAGTAAGGGGCCTTCACAATGGGCTAAGAACTGTTGCACCAGTTGGTCAGGCCTTTTGCCGAACTAGTAGGGCAGTAAAAATACCCAATTTTAATGGAAACCTTTTTGGAATGACCTTTTGGGAGAGTCACTTCTGACCTTCCAGTGCCAAAGTAAGTCATGGCACTAAATGGGAACTGAGGCCTGGAGTCTCTGAAGGGAGAGCAATGCCGAGGAATGAAGCTAGGAAAAGCAGAGGTGAGCACTAGTAGTAGAATTGGAAAAGGGCTATAAAGTCCTGTAGCAATTACATCATACCACTATATTGAAACTTAGAGAAACTTATAGAGAACATAGCTCCCTGACTTCTCAAGAACTGAGCTTAGATTGACTGACCAAGACTTCCCCAGATATTCCTTGCACTTCTCGAAGATGGTGTGATATTTGCCTTTTTTTTCCAGTCAGCAGAAGCCCCAGACACTTTATCAGAAATGATTAAGTGGTGTTGTAATGACATCAGCCTGCTCCCTCAATGCAGATGTTATAAAAACATTCTTAAATTACTACCTCTTTATGAAGACTTTTAAGTGCAGGAAGCACATTGATGAACAGGGGCCACAGGAAAGATTTTACAGACTGTAGACTGTCCACCTCTCAAAGGCAAGACCCATGGATTATAAATGAGAACTTTGCTGTGTTACATCTGAAGGGCTTAGGGGTATCTACTTGTCACAATAACTGTGTAAGCTTCACTATCAGAAGCAGCTTGGCTGAATTAGCCCACACCTTTGTCCAGTCAAGCATACTTTGCTTGGATAACTAATACTAATGCAGAGCTATGGCTGAAGTAGATTACTTGAGGCTTGCTCATATATCTCTGCCTGCCACTTCTTTATGCCACAGAGCCATGTGCAAAGTGTCAGTCCAGAAACAAGATTGCATTTTCTTCTTATGGAGCATTTCAAGTTTAGCTGATGTTTCCTAATAGAGCTGAGTAAAAAAAGCCCAGAAAAGTATTTATAGATAGAAGTTAATACTTTGTCTCTTGCTTTTAATTTGTCCACTGGGCATTTTACAAGCTTTTTGTGCTTTGAAAATGATTTAATATTTTATGAAAAATTTTCAGCCTTTGGAAGGCTCCAGTGGCTGAACTTCTTTCTTAAACAGCAGTGACACTCTGAGGACTGAAAAGACCAGTCTGTTATACTCTATGAAATGTAGACCAGCAGAACAAATACTGCATATTACAGCATATTCTTTAAGCTGTGCAAAGAAGATATTTGGACCGCAGCGTAGGGCACAGTGATCAAACAGCTAAAGCTTCTTGGCAGTGGAATCAAAGAGTTCAAATTACACTCCAGACTGATGATGAAAGCTGTAATCATAAACCTAGCTGTAGGGTTAAGGAGTCACTGGGTTGATATTATCCCAGGTATGTGTCACCATTCTTTCTTATACACTGTTGGCACAGAAACTGATGTTAACCAGGGTAGGCAAACTCAGGATCTTTTTATTTCTTCCTTGTTGTTGTTTTTGTTGTATGCCCAATTTTTATTCCAGAACTTCTTCAACAGTGTGACATTTGTATATTGTTTCTCTTCATATACTTACTTGTGTTCTACCATTTAAAAGAATAGATTTTGAAAGACCTCTAGAATAATGGCAATATGATGAGTACTGTTATACAAGGTAGTGTTCTGATTGTACTACTCTTACTAGCCATCAGCCTTATAGTTTTTCCACCCAGGAGCCAAATTATTGCCTCATAAAAAAAGCTTGGTGCTTTGTTATGGCTTAAATATAATTATTTTTAAAGACTTCATAGGTTACAGTTAGCAAAATTAGCTTTTATCTTATTTCATGATGACAATAAGTTTTGATAACCTTGATGAATTTTTGTGGGCAAGTATGATGCTAAGAACTTTCTTTCAAAGTAATTCTAAGTATAACCAAAAAAAAATCCATTTCATTAAAAGCTAAAAATTTACCTTCCTTGCAGTCTAATTTCCCTGATGTGACAGTACACTCAGAGTGAACCATTTGTCTATACAAATTACTTTTTACTGACTTCAAGTTAATTAAATAAGACATAGTGTCTCTAAGTGGCAATGTGGAAGCAACTTTACTCAGTTTCATAGAATTCTAAAGATTTATCAATATGACTGCACAAATGTCATTAACATTTAATTAAATTTCAATTTTCAGATGGAATCTGCCTTTCAGTGAAAACCATTATATTCACAATTCCCAGTGAAATTAAAGCAAATGTGTATAAAACAAATATCTACAGGAACTAGTAGCTAGGTGGGTAGGCTAATCAGCAGTTCTAGTCAGCCTAGTCTCTAAAATCACGCTGATGGCCAGACATAGAGTTTTGCAATTTTACAATTCACAGATTTACAAATGTTTATGTTATTAAAGATTTATATAGGTTTAATAGGATTTACAAAACCATCTAAATAAGACCAATCTAATCTTGTGGGCTTCAATAGGAAATCCTGTTTATGGACCATATATCTTTGTCTTTATATGTTCTTATGTGCTTAAACTCAAGCTGTGTTTGATTTCATTTTACATTAGAAATGATGAATGCCAAAAGTGATACATGTAAGAATAGTATTTGGAAAAAAAATCTGGAATGTAACTTTGGATGCATCCCATCTAAAATTTCCTTTATGTAAACCATGAACGTAAAAGAAGTTGCTATTTGGATAAAAACAAACTATTTCATTGGCCAGTTTGGGAAATGCAGCCATGAATGAGTCTTTTTTTTTTTCAATAGAAGAGTTAATATATTACTTTTCTATTAATATAGCCAACATTTATGACTCACTTTTTTTTCAGAGTCCATTTTTACCTAGAAAATCACTAGAAGCCTTTATATATGAAAAATCAGCAAAATTAATGAGATTTTTTTTATTATTGCAAAAGTTGAGGGACATAATGTACGTAATTACTACATATTACTAAGATGTTACCAGATCTCTTCATTGACATCACAGGAGGAGACTTCTTAGAAACTACTCTCTGAGCTTTCAACTTGTGTGTGTTATGAACTGGTTAATAACTAAGCAAACTAAATAAAGAAGCACATATATTTCTCATTTATCAAATCAAATGCAGATTGATATAAGAACATAAGAATGTCCATATGGAGTTAGACCATACCTCTGTCAAGACAGGGATTCTCTCTTCACCATTTGCCAGTACCAGATGCCTAATGAAAGTATATGGGAGCAGGACAAATACATGGAGCTCTTATAGGCTAGGATATTCTGCAGAATACTTCCCAGCCATCTGTGGCTCAGGTACTTCCTGAACTATAGATATGGTGTCTGTATTTAATTGCCCTAGGCAGATTTTTCTGTCATGAATCTGTCTGAAGTCGTGCAAACTTTTCAGTCTGCCATATCCTGTGGCATGTAGTGCCATAGCTTAATTAGGAGTTCTTCGCAGAAGCAACTCTTGTTTGTTCTGAGTTTGCCACCTGCTAATTTTATCTGTTGTGCTTCGCATTTTTTGATTTTGAAGGCAGAATGAGCAATCATTTACTAACTCACCTACTTCATGCTTTACAGTATTTCAGGCTAAGAGGTCCTGAGCTATTTAATAACTGCTCTTCCCTTTACAGAAGCTGTATATACCTTTGATCATCCCTTTCACCTTTCTCTTTATGTCTTCCATTTACACAGTATAATTTCTGAAGGTGGAGGAGGAGTACAAAAAGGAAGAGTTCATGTTACTTAAGATACAGATCCTGTTTTATGTATCCTTCTCTATTCCCTTCTAATAATTCTTAACATTTGATATGCTTCTTGACCACTTTTTGAAGAATTAATCTGGGCTTTCACAGTTACCTACCTATTCTAACATACTTTTTCATTCCGAAGAATAATTATCAGTTCAGAATTCTTTATTGTATAAATAAAATTAGGGAAATTTCCTCATGTGAATCATTAATACTTGTCTGCATCTATCTCGATTTTTTTTCACCTGACTATTCGTTTTATTAGAGTTTTTTATAACTGACTCTTTTCTGCATTAACTCTCACCTTTGCTATCTTTAATACCTTTCTGTCATCAGAAAAATTTGTTGCTCCACTATTCATCTGTCCTCTAGATCATTTATGAAAATGATGAACTTCCACTCCTCTTACTCTTTATGAAAACTTAACTTTTAACCACTTGTTTATCTCTGTGATAATCTTCCTCTTCTTCCTCTGGTAGCTTAGTTTCCTTACTATCCTTTCGTGGGATGCCTTGTCCAATACCTTTGGGATACATTTTTGCTTGCACACAGTTACCTATTAGCTTATTTTGTAAAGGATAATAATGTGACTGTAATAGAAAACTTGAGTATTCAAACCTTGCTGAGTGACAGAAAACGTTGCCAAACTTCAGTCCTGTTCCTAAAGCATATGAGTGAGGAAATTGGAAATCAGTCATTTTCTTTTCTTCTTTATATAAAAAAGAAGGGTATACTAGCCATTATAACATTTAATATTGGAAGTTACACTTGTCTTCCATTCTGATAACAGAGTATGTCATTTTGCCATCCTCACAGAGTTTTCCATTGTTTGTTACAACTAAAAATGAAAAAAATACATCTATTTCTCTATAGATGTTTGTAATCTTGTCTTTGTATTCTTCATAACCTCTCAGTACCTGAAACCCAGAGTGATATAGTGTAATGTTCATGAGCTGTTAATTTTCTTTCTACACTTGCAGCATGAATTTATTCTATATAGGCAACTTTCAGCTCCACCTCCAATCTGCACTATAAGCCTTTCCCTAGGCTAATAACCATACAATAGAATGGTGACTCTATAAATGGTGTATACTGATATTAAACTCCACACAAACCCACTATGAACAAAATGTATGATTGTATAGATGATTTACAAGGACATTAAAAGACACATACTGCTATAGTTAAGTAATTTATATGCACTTATGCACCTATATCTAAGTATGAGATAGCCTTAGTGAAAATACCTTATAAAGTAGTTTGCTCTTTACTTTATAAAGTAATTTACAAAGTTTTAGATGGCATGTCCCTTGATGAAATATGCCAAACTCTTTACCTGGAGTAATAGATTATGTATGGGCAGTTGCTTCAAAAACACCTAGTATTTAATCTAAGTAATTAAGTATTTAATATTTAAGTTTATGAACTCCAGAATAGATTAGGCTACAGCAAGCCAAACAATCGCCATTTAAAAAAAACTGGGAAAACAAGCCCAGCTCCTTTGATGTAGCCCAATAATAGTCAGTCTCACCTTGGGTGAAAGCAGACTACATTTCTCACATTTTCAAATGCCTGTCTGTCAGTGCCTCTCACACTTCCAAATGTACAGTCTGCTTGTTTGTATGAAGCTTTCAGCGTGTGATTTGCACCAGATTTATGTTTAAAGCCTCACCTCTCCATTCATGTGTCAAATCCTAAAGCACATCTCTTGGTTGCTTGGTGGTAACTTGTTCACGTAGCCATATTGCACATTAGCTAACACGCTTTCCCTCTCATCAGATGCCTCAGCTGGACTTTTTATTCCTACTGACTCCACAAACTGTTTCTTTGAACTCTATGCCTGCATTCCCAACCACCTCCGATATCTCGTTTGTCTGGTCTCTCTGCTGTGATCAAGATGTCCGGGCTCCACAGACATTTTATTCTGTGCTGAGGAAATATTGGATAGGTGCCCAGATCATCTTTCTGTTTATGAATGTAAACAGGGTTTAGAGGCAGTGTGATAGGAATGACAAAGCGGATTGTAATGGCAGAAAAGCCACTAGAGAAAGTAAACGATGTAACTTGTGACTGATGAGGTGAGAATATTTTCACCAGTTACAAATTCATGGCTGAAAGTTTTAGTGTTGACAGGGTTTTATCCTAATATAAATTGAATATAATGGATTTACTCTGGATTTACACTATGGTGTGTGAGAATGGAATCTGGCTTAGTATTTTTAGTTATATATCTTAGACAGGTTACTTTTAAAAATTAATTTAAATCCTGCACTAGGTTCCATTTTACAACTCCAGTGTCCCAGCTGTAGCTTGTTGCAGCACAGTCACAGTTCGTTATACTGAACCAAACATTTTACTGCCGTCCAGCACTGAATTATCACATTCTAGGTATGCACGAAATGGCTGGCCTTTCCCTTCTGCAGTATCTTAAAAGCCTTGCTGCCATTCTCGTTCATTATTCCTTGACAAATACTGCAAAGGGGAATTTCATTAATTGACCCAATTGTATAAACAATGATAGCAATACTGATAGGATAGCAGACCACATTGTGAAAGTCTTGAGTCTTCTCTTCACAAGTCGTATTATTGGCTTGCACCAAAAGACAAACGCTAGGCCATGCCATGCAACATTATTTCTTCTTTTTTCATTCACTATGCAGTTACCAAAAACCTGTGAATCTGGTTAATACTATATCAGTTGTTTAAAAACAGCTCAGATAGTATGCAAGTCATGTACAAGGAGGAGATCATTAGGTGGCCCAGTAACATTAGTAAGTGTGATGAATAGAGATCAGGAAGCATTTGTTTTCTGTGCTTGAGTATAATCCTTGTTTTGTTTTCAGATACAGTGAAGTTGCTGAAGGACAAGCACAACATGATTTCTAAGAAAGATGTTACTTCTATTTACTTAGTTTATTTAATCTGGTATAAAAGTAGCATTAGACTAGATGTATGTCTATAGTTGATATTTTTTATTTGGAAAAGTATAAGAAGAAACTTCTGGTGAGAAATATAAATGATTTTTTAAAGAATAAGTGCTGCAAACAGGCAGGTTGTTGCACTACTTGAAGAGTTTACCTTCACAAGGCAAAGATGGTATGGATCTAACCTCAGCTAAGGAAGAGTAAATTGACCCAAATAAGAGTCTTGAAAGTGACAGCATAACTAGAAAGATGAGTGAAATTTAAACAGTAAAATCTTCCAGAAGAATGTTCTAAATATTTAATTAAAGGGGAAAATGACCTAGTTCACTTGCTTCATCTGATTTATATGTAGTATCTGCTGATAAACATGGTATATATATGTCTTGTGCTCCATATGCATTTTGGATCTATATGTATTGTGAAATAGTTGGCACATCTGATTATTGGCAAATACATTTCATGTTATTGGCAAATACATTTCATTAATGCTACAGCATTAATACCACTTTTTTCCTTCCTTTTCTACCACATAGCCTGTCTGTAGGTTTTGGAGAGGAAAATATTTGCAAGCTTATGCTATCCTATAGCAAAGCTACCTGACAAAAAGAGCCTCATATACCAGCTTTCCTCCTGTAATATCCATTTATTCATTCCTTATACGTCTGCTTCTAGTTCAAATAACTGTACAGCCTTACAAAATGGAAGTAAATGTCATATCTAAATGCATTGTTAGTACATTAAACCCTCATTTTAGAAAGGGTCTTTAAGCACACATCTAACTTTGAGAGCATTTTCCTGTGTATGCGAGCTTTGATTTTACCTTGAGAAGACTATGCACATGCTAAATGAAACAGAGCTTCCCAACACAGTGGGAATGATTTGCTCCATGTGCAATTAGTGGCTGGAGATGCATGCAGTTTGTTATCTGAAAAGCAAATGACAATGGCAAGAGCAACAAGAGAGACTAAATTCCCTTTTGTTTTTAATATAGCAAGGAGCACAAGCAAAGGTTGCTGCGCTGAAGATGTCACATTGGGCTCGACTGCTGCAGCAGAGATGGAGGAGGTGGCAGGGTGGCTGGTGAGGAGCAGCAGGCAGAGTGCTCCCACCTCCACTCTCACCACCAAAAAACCAGTTATTACCACTCTAGCATATGGAGAAGAGCCAATATTCCTCCCGAATACAGCTCCCGCTACATCCCTTCACTCTCTTTCCAGGAGTGGAAGTACTTGTTTTAAGTAACATTGAAGCAAATATGTAGCTCTGGCAACAGAAATGTCTGCTGAAATTCAAAGTTTTCATTTTGAAATTATTTTTATTTTAGATTTTGCTGATTTTATACATGCCAAATCCCAATAACTACTTGAACTTTCTTCAGTTGTCAAATAAAAATATTTTCAGAGTTTCTGTTTATAGAAAAATCTGTAGAATTCAATCTAAACACTTGTTTTTAAGGGTCCAAGTTATGCTGTCTCAAATTCTTTAATAAAATGAAATTTCTGTGTTACATATTGCGTTATAAAGAGTTATAAAGAGTGTAACTATCCCCAAAACGTGAATGGCTTGTTATACTGATCTCTTACAAGGCATGAATTCCAACCTTGTAGATGTCGACAACACATGTGGATGAATTACATTTTCCAAGCTCTGGGCTCAAAATGAGCTGATTAACTACACTCTTCAAAACTTTATAGTTTAAATGCATTTGAAAATGATGACCATGTATCATCTATGTTTTTCTGAACTGGAAACTTCAAAATTACGTGATCACATGAGATAAATTTAACAGGTTTTCAATTATCCAAGTGTCTCAGTGCCTTCTAATGACCTTGTTTAATTACTTGTTTAAGCTTTTCATAATATACCTCCCTGAAATTTGGTACCATGTTTTGAAATTAAAGAGAAATTAGAAGTAGGAAGAGGATGTAATTGCTAGTTACCCTGCTGCAAATACCCATTACGTTCATTTTGCTAGCAATGCAATCTTAGCTACTTATCTTAAGAGAATCAGTCATTAATATTTGTAAATCCGTCTTTAACCTTATGAGTCTGAGGTAATTGAATAAATAAGCAAGCTCTGAGGAGATACACTATCTGTTCTGTGTCTATAATTAGTGAGTTCAGCTGGAAGCTGTGGGAGAAGAACTATCTAGCAACTAAGTTAACTCCAGCCAACTCAATGGGATTTTTTCCATTGATTCCCAAGAGCTTTGGACTGAGTCCCTGAATTCTTACAACTCACTAGGAGAGCAAAATAGCATAAAGTGGCTTCCGTAAATATTGCTCTAACAGAACTTCAAGACTTCTTTTTTAAATTCTGCTTTGGTGAGGAAAGCAAGAAGAACGAGTAGCATCTGCATGGAGTGCAAGTTGGCAAGAATTCCTGTCTGCCACTTTCCAAATTGTTTTAGCAATGTTTGGCACGTCTCTGTCACAAATTACAGCTGATTATAATTTCGCAGTATGTGCAAGCAGATGGAGGAGATGAATTGGGGAAAAGTTTCACCCCAGACAAATTAATTATTAGTAAGTATTTTCAGAGTAAAAGTTAAATATTAAAACTGTGATTTAAAAAAAAAAAAAAATTATGGGATGTCCAAGTATATCTATATCTTTGAATCAAACACTGTATGAACAATTTTACACCTGGATGAATAGTCTGCTATCAGTAGAGATGAAAATATAATTCCTATTAAAAAGGATATTATACTTCAGGAATTCTCACTGACCAGGCAGTTTTCTCAAGTGATCTATTTAATCAACAGGTTCATGAGCAGCTACAAGCAGAAAACTTTCTTAGTAGAGAGGATGATAGAGATGCTCCATACATATTTTTTCACTCATGGGAATTGAGCCATATTTGACAGAAAGCTTCAAAAACACATGTGTTTCATAATCAAAGTCAGGACTATTTGTTGTAAGAGTTGATCCGAAAACTAGCTCACTTTCAGTCTTTTAATGTTGTAACTAATATTTCAGTCAATAAAATGTTACTTTTCTATGTCTTCAAATTCAGGCTGAAGAGGTAGAGGAAGGAAAAGGACCAACTGATCAAAAAAGGCTGTTGGAACAATGTAAACATGGTAATGAAGAAACATACTAAATGCTTCTGTATCACAGAATGCATGGAAAACGTCTTCCTCTTTCTTTCCCATTCAGGAACTTGGAATTCTGTACCTGAAACAGATACTTAAAATGATATGTTCCTGCAGGGTTGTTTTTAGGATCTTTTTGCAACACTAATGCTCAGTTGTACCAAATAGATAAGCATAGTGCAATCTTATGTAGACATTCATGTAATTCCACAGTTAATGAAGTAATTTTCTATATATGTTATTAGAAAAGTTGCTATTTTTGTCATTAAAGATTTGGTAAAACTAAAATATAATATTCTTAAGAATCCAAGTAATATGGCTCCTCCATACAAGGAAAATATTTTAACAGAAAAGAAAAGAAATGACACTTAATTCTCTGAATGAGCAAAAAATAAATTTATTTTGCTGTTGTTCTTATTGCTGTTGTCCTTGTTTATTTTTTACAGAAGTTAAAAAAATTACAAATGAGGATGTATCTGCAACTCCTGTGTGGAAGCTAAATTCTGTTTAATACTATTTAAATAGCTGTAGAATGTGCTTGAAATGAAGAGAAATACATGAGATTGTATTTTAATATGAAATCTTGAATGTCATAGGAAAAGAAGGAATACTTTGCATATATTTATCATTGCTCTAGCTCAAGATTTTGCTTATGATAAAATATCTTTAAGTATTTTTCTAATTGGATATTATTTTTTCAAGTGCTTATGACAATCTGAACTATTTTACAAAGGAGAATGCTTCTTTGATATGCTTTTATTTTTCTCTGGAAAACCTTTAAATCTGTGGATGGTGCTTATGTGGTGTAATATTTGTAGAGAATCAAACACAATGCACAATCAATTTTTCTTTCTGTCTTTGAATAGAAGCTTTATTTGATCTTCAAAATTATGTCAAAGACTCATCATGTTAAATATTTTAAAATTTTTATAATGTGCTATAGGCTGATAAGAAGATGGATATGTACTGAAATAATCCCAGTAATTCAACCTACTATGTTTTCATAATGAAGAATCTTTTCCACTATTGCAGACACTTGAACATTGCAATAAGGCTAAGAGATATCAGCAGCCTCTAGAAAGGAACAGTTTTCAAAACCACTTTGACCACTGATGCTTTCTAATGCACAGAAGAAAATATTGCTGTTTCATAGCATTTAGCTAATGCAAATTTAGCTCTTTTGCTCTTCATCTTGAATTAGATCTTGGTAAAATAGTAGGATATTCACCCAGTGGTAGATTTATATGTTTGATGCTATGTGTCTATCTTATTCAAAACTCATTCTAAATAAACTTTTTATTCTAAATCAAGCCTAGACTATACTAATTGTTTTTGCAGTGTTGAACATGATGGGATCCTATTTTTGACTCAGAGTTGCCACTTCAATATACATCTAGTAATTTTTTCTGTCCTTTGAGTGACAGTGTTCACTAGTAATAATTGTAATAGGTGCTGAGGAAAAATGTAGCTGGGTATGCACAAGGGAGTCATTCAGTTTGGTTTAATAAGGTAGTGTTTGCCTTCTCTCCCATTTTTCTATCAGTGTGGTATGAGTAAGCTTGTGTTACTTTGCACTGCAGCTGCTATAAGCACACACATAATCAGTTGCTATGCATAGATGATGAATGGTATCTTACAAATAGTGATTGATTAAAATGTATTTGCTGTGTTATTTGTACTCATCTAGCCGTACTCTAAAACCCAGTTTTATGGACGTCTGTAAATATGAAGCATGACTTCAGTTAGGAGAAATTAAGTGCTTCAGACTCGCAGCTAAGCTAATGCTAAGTTCAGTTTATTTTTAATTATGCAGCATTTAGACCATTTTGGAGGACAATGTTAGTCCAGGCAACTACCAAGAAAATAACAGACTAAAATCCTGCTGCTACCATTGTTAGTGGAAAGTCTCCTATGCATTTCAGCAGAAACATTTTCACCCAAAATTCAATTAACATGAGGTTTCAGAGCTTTGAGAGGTACAGCTGAGCTATCTGTATGTTTTGAGTTTAGAAAATGACCATAATGAAGAAATAATTTGACCAATTATTGCAGATTTGTACTAAGTTTCAAGTTATTAAATGCCGCAGTGAATATGATTAATGTGCTATAATGTATAAATTCTGGGATATGGATTAAGACTATTGATATTGTTTACACAGGACTTGTTCTATCCTTCCTGGTATTTTATTATGCTATATACTTCCAGTCAGATCTGCAAACACATTGGTAAGTGTGACACAAAATAAACAGCACTTTGACCCACCATACTGGAATATATAGTGGAGCAATCTTTATGCATCAGTGCTTTCTTCTCGCTGTGTTGGATACATTTCTTTCAAGATAATGATTGTTTTAGAAGATATTATTTAACTATGCAATAAACCTCCCATACATTATCATAGTAAAATCAGCATAAAATGAGATGCAAGAAATCCTTAAGAATGGCTTATAAGGATTTAAACATTATCAGGATTTAGTTTGTGATACTTAGTTCACATTTCTTTATATTGTTCTTCAGAAAATATATTGCTGAGATATAAGTAATGCACACATGCAAAACATGCACTTGTGTGTTCATATATATCATGCACAGGTGTCTAGTTATCTGTTTATGTGCTTATTCATTCTTTATTATTTCTTAATAATTGTCCAGCAAATATAAAAACATTAATGATGCAATATATAAGTAATTCTAAATTAAGTTATTCAATTAATTGGACTACTGCATACTAGTTTTTGCCTGCATTATCTTATGTTGAGACCAACTTTAATTAACACCTCATAAAACAAACCAGCCACTTACAATGAATGAATTTATTATACACAAAGGCTACATGTTTAAGAGGTCTCCACTGTATGTTAATTAGATCTGAACTATGAGCTACATCTGCTAAATACTACGGATTTCATATGTAGTGGAAATAAACATGCAAATCACATAACAATAAATTCAAATCTTTGTTACAAACACCCTGGAGAGAACTTTAACAAATCATAACTGTCAAAGGGATGGATGATGAAGGTTTTTTGTCATGTAAAAGAATACAAATCACTCCGCTGTTGCAAGCATTGCTCCTTTATTTTCTTGGTTGTAGGCAGATCATCAACTTTAATGATAAAAGTCTTCCACAAAAATAATTCTTAAGCCTCAGGAACAAACACCTCTTTGGCACTCTGAGAGCATGTTCCACAAACATCATCAATCTCCTTCTGAGTATGATTTATAACCTTTCCCTTTGGCTGGCTCAAGCTGTCCGTGTGCATGCCCCAGCAGCGTCACGTTGGGATTCTCCTCCACTTTGTCCTCCAAGCACACCCCAGTAGGCTGGCAGGCTCATGGTCAGCTTTCCAAAAGCCTGCTTGGAAAATGGGTGAAAAAAGTTTGACTAGAATCCTACCCAAGTCTACACATCAGAAATGTGCTGCTCAAATGAGAGAGGAAAGAATAAGTATCTAGATTCAAACTAATGGGCCAAGTTCTGG
Organism: Nothura maculosa; assembly: GCA_032353885.1. Taxonomy (NCBI): domain Eukaryota; kingdom Metazoa; phylum Chordata; class Aves; order Tinamiformes; family Tinamidae; genus Nothura; species Nothura maculosa. The sequence continues at coordinate 597,868 of JAUBOD010001108.1, read as the reverse complement.
TCCAGATTTGCTGCATGCAGCCAGGATGGATGTTTACAAAGATACTTACCACTTCTCGAGTGTGTGGCTCCTCTATTTTATTTATCTACTAAAGAGCAGTCCATGCACTGAGAGTACCAAAGCACAGTTTAGCGAGATTCTTCTCCATCTGCGACACGGCTTTTGTGCCAGGTGCTGTAGAGGTTTTGTGCAAAAGGTTGATTAAGGCAGCTGCACACCACCTGAGACACCCCTCAAGGACACTGTAGTGTTCTCTAGCCTCTTTGCATCACTAAGCTGCCTGAGAGGGACCTAATGAGGGTTGTCCTTTTGCAGTAACAAAATTGATATGTCCCTTTTTGTGCCTTCCTGCAAGTCAGGTTAGGCTCATTTAAAAGGTTACAAGGACTAGAAAAATCAGAGACATTTTAAGCGATGAGGAGAAGGAAGGTTGTTATAAGGCAGTGGGATAAAATAATAGCTTTAACTGATGATATTTAGCATCTGAAGACACAGCTTCTTCCTCATGACTCAGCTAACTGAAGTTCTCTTACACACTACAGGTGTCTTTCTGGTTACTTTCCTTGAATTTCCAGAATAGAATCTGTGAACTAGAGTTTCTTTAGAAACTCCCTTTCCATGCACTCATGAAGGCAGATATACATACACTGTTAATTGTTGCCTAACTCCAAGTCATGATCAAGGAGAGAAAAACTGTACTCTTATCAAGAAAACACACAAATATTATGATTAGATATAAACAGGAAGATCTCTACATTGAGTAAAACTGTAGATACTTCTGAGCTTGATGATATTTATAAGGAAAACAAAACATTAAAAAAATTAGACAAATAAATCCTAAAATGCATTTATAAAATCTCTGGGACTTTTTTTACAATGATGGGAAGTTTTAGTGGATTGAATTTATTGAATAGAATTTTCTAGAGTGCTTCAGTGATTCAGGACTAGACCATACCAGAAAATCTTTTAGATCATCTCTCTTTAGACGCTAGGCTTGAAGATCCTTTTACAGTTAGTTTTCAGCAGCTCCAAAGTGTCCTTTGAAGCCTTAGCTTAATTTAGCTATCGAGGCTAAAGACTTAAATATAAACAGTGCTCACTCTCATCATTAAGAGCTACAATCTAACACTAAACCTGTAACTATATTTGGGAGGCAGCTCAGAGCTGGACTGCCCCAACAAAAGCCATAGGAATTATATCTCCAAAGAGAGCAGTCTCTCATGAAGTTGTCTGGTGCAAAGAGAGAGGGATAATGCCAAGCTACCTTTTACTATAGCTAATCTGCACTGTATTGCTGAGTGCAAATAGAAACACTCAACTGTTCAGCAGTTGGCTGGCTAAACGTCATCTGGTGTTAAGCACCTTATTCTGTTCCTTTGTGAATTGTAATCCTTACCCTTACCACTTTTATCCGTGTAATGGGGATAACATTTCCCTAACTCACAGCAGTCCTGTAGAGCAGGATGTATTAACTTGTGCTATCTCTAGTAGCTGTATGAAGATGAAACACTCTCGAAATACTAAGTATGAAACTGCTACGCTAGTAACACTCCAGTCTAGAGGTGATGATTTAGTTTGAAGCATTCAGTCATGAAGCCAGGTAGTGACTGCATTTTTAATAAGGTTGGAGGAAAGTTTTCCATCAAAATAGTGAACTGAATCATACTTTTTGTGACTATCTGCTTTACAGAGAAAATTTTGACTTTGGCTTCAGATTTAAAACATCCAAACTAAAAATATTAATTTTTGAAAGGTTATTATGACAAATATTCTTTTGTCACAGGTAAAACCAATCATTTTAATCATATCTTATTTTTAATTATAATAGATAATTCTGTTTTATACAGTTATACAAAGTAATTTCAGTTAGCATACTATAGTACTTTTACCTTGAGTTTCTGAATACCTTAGATGATTTTTTGAACACTGAAATGCAGTTTCTGTGTGTTAAAATTGCTATTGCAATTATTATGGGAAATTTACAGTTAAATTTACAGTTAAATTTACACATTTTTTAATGTATGTGTTAGCTGTGGGCCAAGTTAGCAATCTTCTTTTCAAATAGCTGAGGCTTTGCCCATCTCTATTCTTCAAATGAATAAAATGATTTTGAACAGAGTGACAGCACTGTGTAGTTTCTAGGAAAAAAAGTTTTAATAATCAATTTTCATATAGAATACTTAAAATAGCCATCTAATCTTAAAATAGCCTCATCTTAAAGGAGTATGAGCACCATAAAATACTATTCTACTTTACCTGGAGCCCCTGATATCAATCGTGAGAAGCACGGAAGTGAAAGCATGACTAGTGATTTAAGGAGAAGCAGAATTGAATCTGCTGAAAGTAATGAGAGCCCTGATGGCCTCATGGCTTTTGGAAAGCTTTTTCCTTTTCAAGGTATCAGTTATCAAACTAGTACCCCTTCATGATTTTTAGTGTAAAGCTGAATCAAATAAATTCTTTCTGTTCAGCTGCTTAATTTTGTTATCGTGTATTTTTAAAAGCATAGAAATATAATTCTGAAGGCTTTGATGTGTATACTATGCCAAATATTTGATACACATTTGTTAATTTTATGAGGCATAATAATCTATAATGATACAGGAAACTGAAAATTTAACTGAGGAGCCAAAGAGACTTCTACTTGTGACAGCATCCTTTAAGAGCTAGTTTTGGCAATAATTGAGTTTCTGTGCTTTTCTTTTAATTTCACTACCTGATGATACCTGAGAGCAGTAGACTTTATTTCAGAATCCCATTAGGTACCATTATAAGATCCAATTTCCTTTTTTTTTTCTTTTTTTTTCTTAAGTCTGATTGTCAGTCAGTTTGTTACAGTAAGCCTCGCTTTCTTTGGACTCCCATGGCTATACACTGTGGGAAAAAAACAAAAGAACTATGCTTCATCATCCTGTCAAGGAGGTTTCTTAACAAATTACCTTTACCCTCAAAAGAAAACACAGAGACTGCAGCTTTAACAGTTCTCATAGTTCATATCTTCTTTTCTTGGCTATTCAAGAGAACAAAAATACAATTTTCTAGACCTCAGAGATAATGAAATCAACATCTGTACTGTCTTATGATGTCTAGATATTTAATAAAAGCAAGAATCTTTCTTTTATCTTTATTCATACTTTATACGGTTTTATCCTATAATACTATGTTTTTAAAATATGTTACTTCTTTGTAGGCCATTTATTTCCCTCAAAATGCATAAGTAGTAAAATACAAAGTAGTAAAACTTTTTTTTTTTCCTTTGTGTGTTTGCTCATGAAAAGCTTGATCCTCTCAGGTTTAAGTCTTAGTCTATTTTCACAGAAACTATGGACATGAAATTCGCTCTGGTGTGGAGCAGCACCAAAAGGTAGTGCTTGAGTTTTCCTTAGTCTTTATTTTTAGAGTGCTGAAATGAAAGGCCTATCTTTCTGCATAAGAAAAAAAATGATATAATTTCTGTTGAAATCCTTAGGAGATGCAGTTTTGATATTGGGGATCTAGGACTAGACTTGAAGGCCAGGGCCTGGCTGGAGGAACGCTAGTGTCCCATGGTGCTAGAGCCCACCTTGCTCCCCATCCCAGTGCCCACAGCCCTTCTTCCCAACTGGCTGTGGGAACAGCCAGAACAACCCTGGGTGTGGGGATCACTGCAGAGCTTTCTGGTCTGCAATATGGCTGGGAGTTCCTCTTGGCCTATGTCTTGTCTTCAGAGCTCTAAAAACACACCCAGTTAAATAAAGCTAGTCTTACCTTTCCTAACATATTACTAAACAATTACATAAAGTATGAAGACATAAATATTCATACATAATTTCTTCTGAAAATTATTCAGCATTTAATGAGATAGATACCGTTATAAACAGACACATAGAGTATCAACTGCCTTGGCCCCAAGCCAGTCATAATACAGTGGTGTGCTTCTTGCCATCACTATCCTCTGCTTAAGAATCTCAAAGTTAGCTTTGAACAATGAGGAGCTTGCAGGGAAAAGCCTGAGGACAAGAGACCTGAGATGTCACTTTTCATAGATGCCCTTAACTGCTTTGTAGACACAATCCATTCATAAAAGGAAGTTGTTGCTAAACTTTAAGCATGGAAGGATCAGTGAATAAACCCATTGTTAATTTAAAAGGCAATTTCAAATGCCTTTACAGTTAAGCCATTTAATTTCCAGTGGTTTAAGTTAAATCATTTTTCATTAATGTAAGCTAATTTGCAAGCTAATCTAATAAAGTAGCATGAAACATGAGGAGCAATGCATGGAAATGAAGGAAGTTCAGTTGCTTGCAGCTCATTAAGGTGCTTGAAGTTTAGAAGACTAATTACTGACTAAAAATTATTTTGTTTACCTCTACCTTTTAAGAGTTCCTGTTTATCCTGTTTAAGACTCACAGGCCAGATCATCAGTAGGCATAATTTGGCAGAGCTCCAATAAAGTCAACGGGCCAATTTATACCAGTTGAGAATTTTGCTTAAGAGGTAAAAAAAGAATAAAGCTGATAAAAGCTTCTTTTTTTCAAAGAAGCATTTTAGTGAAAATATCAGCAAATCATAAGTGCCTCATTTTAGGCCCACTACAGACTAGGGAACATTTCCCTTTGATTTCATTTGGAGAAATTTTAGATTCTTAATTCCATGCTATAAAAACAAGAGAGTTGACTAATCATTTAATCTGGTTTTCTATAAAGCTGTGACTGCAGGACTTCTCTTAATTAATTTATGACTGCAACAGAACCTAAATTTTATAAAATATTCCACCAGTTCTAACTTGAAAATTGTTAATGAGGGAGATTACATCCCTGCCATCAGTAAGCTAATTACTTTTGCTAATGCAAATGCAGAAAAACATCTAAAATTACTTGGCTTCAACTTTCATTTTTTACTGAGCTTTTTTTTTCCTAAGCAATTTTTTCTTCTCCATTTAAGTAAGTCTGATTATCATAAGATTAATCCTATTCTCCTAAATAAATAGAAGTTTCATCCTGCATCTCTTGTCAACAGGCAAATTCAAATCCTTTTATGATCCATATTGTTCTTCTCCTTTTGATCAATATGTGGAGCTAAGAAATGAGCAGTTTCCAGAAATGACCATGTGAGTGTCTCACACAGTAGCACTCCTCCTTTTGATTCACTTATGGATGACAGTAGTCATTACAGCCAAGAAGTTATACTGTAAACTATTGAGCCAGTTGCCGAGCATGAGTCTAAGCATTTCCAAACTCTCTACTTCCCCGAATGCTGCATTTTCATATGCAGCATTCATTTAGCCATATCAAAATGCATATTGTTTACTTATGCGCTGCTTAGCAAGTGACCCAGGTCACTTTGCACCAGTAACATGTTCTCGTTACACACCACTCCCTCAAGATCTTGACATCTGCATCATTAATGATTTTGTTTTCTCCCTTTAAATAGTTTGAGTCCAAGAACTGCTCCACAATAATGCATGTGTTGTAAGAAAGATGGTTTAGTATGAGCATTAGGCATTAAAATAGAAACATTACAGCTGTGTGTTTGTATAAATTTTTGTAAACACTATAATCTTAAAATACAATCCAACTTTTCCTGTATTGTATTATTGTATTATTTAAAGTATTACAAAATCATCAAAAGCTTAATGGAATCTGAAGGAAACATATGATTTGCATTAACTTAAGTATTTTTGCTTATCTTTTTAACACACGAACAGGAAATACTGAAATGCTTCAACCTTCAGCAATATGAAAGTAAATGTCCTTTTCTCACATGCACTCCCTTTCTCCCCAGCATCTCTTAGCAAGGTCCTGTATGAGTTTCACCCACTTTTTCAACTGATGGAAGAGATGGATGAAGCATGTGCCTTAGGGATAGCTTTAGACCTGATCCTGACACAGTTTCATTTTGCTGGTTTGACCTTGCTCAGCTACTGAAGGCCTTAGGGACTTTGCTGAGATGGAGACTGCCTCAGTACCATTGGCTGTGTCCATCTGTCTAGATCACTGCACAAATCTAACAGAATGATTTTGCCCTTAAAAAGCCAGAAATAATGCTGTGTAGGCAAGCTAAGAGCCTCCTCCCATGCAGGAACGTTACTGAGCCAAACACTGGTCTTGCAGTGCACTTGGGCAAAGAGCAGTGGGCAATCTTATCCCAAGTGACATTTCAACAAGGCATATACAAAAGTAAATCAAGCAATGCCGTCCTTGGGAGAGTGCAATCACAAACCCACCTCGATTCAAGTTTTTCTTCACGAAAGAATCTGCAGCACTGAACACATGAAAATAATATTCATAATTCATGAATGCATTGTGAGGACATGAATCCAGGAAGAGTGTGATTTTAGGCAAAATGAGACTATTGAATTTTAAAATAATGAGTTAATCAGAACTAAAATAGGATCAGAATAAGGTTCTTTAAATAGTGAATAAAGTGAAGTGAATAGAATATATATCATTATAAATTTCTTCATCATCATTAAGAAAGACAGCTGATTTTCTGCCACTGTCACCTAGATATTCTGACCTTTTTCATCCTTTTTATGTAAGTCAAGTACATCAGGTGGCCATACTAAAATCTCACGTGCATAGAGATTTCTGTGGTAAAAGTGTTTTATGAGAGACACAATAGCTGTGTTTGCAATTAAGGATTTGTCCTCATGCCCGTATTTGAGCTGCAAAGAGAATAATGTAGTTTCTCTTCGTCAGATCTGGAAGAGAAACAAAGGAATTAGCTGTAGTGGAGCGAAGTCACTTGGCATTCTTCTAGCTGTGGTCAACTTCAAAGAAGGCGGCACAAAGAAGTGTTCATTTGGAAACACCACATTGCATGTAATAGGCTGCCACAGGGATTTGTGGCACTGCTCCTTTTGTGAAGGCTACCTCCGTGCAAGAACTGTTTTCATGAAAAAAGGCTAATTCAGCATTGTGGACTTAGAGTTTAGGTCATAAGAGGAAGAAAAGGTCTCCTACTAAATTCAGTGGGCTGGGAAATCGGTCTTATTGTGGTTCCCATGTTATAAATGGAGTCTTAAGAAGGCTTCTAGAAACATTAATTCAATTTTTAAATTACAAAGTAGGATTACAAACTGAGTTAAAATGATATGCCGAAAAAACCTTTTATAAAAATTCAAGTCACTGAATATGAATAATTGCAGGTGCAGACATTTACACTTGAAAACTACTTCCGTATCATAGGGATATGAGAAAATTGCTATTTTTGTAAGAGAATGGCAATTATTAAATCACTAGGAACTGTTTAAATGCATTGGCTTGTGGATGTGACCATTAGAGGCATGAACAAGTAATAGATATTTTGCTTCTCTTTCTAAAATTCTAATTACTCTGTGCTACATCAAGGGGAAATTCAGTGTGCTGAGTGATTCTCTGAGGTCACTCACTGTGTTTTCCATCATTTCCTGAGTGGAATTACCCTGTGAATGCTTTGTAATTCAGCTATATAGGACCTTGTTCACAAAAATTCACACAGGTTAAAAAATTTTAGAAATATTGAATATTCCAGAAAGTTCATGAATTCATATACTGTTTGTATAATAATTACTTTCTTAGTATTTTCAAGGTGGGAGAATCAATTCCTGGAAATGATAAAGCAGCATTTTATCAAGATATTTTACCTAGATTTACTTAAAATAGACTTTGAACTTACAATGGATGTATTTTTATTTTAATATGCCTTTAAATAAGATTCTATTGAAAGATATTTAAGTAAAAGATTGAAAAATTATAAATAGCTGCAAATATGAATGACCATATGAGTAAAGCCAAAGTGCTGAAGTCACAGACACTTGGGCATGAGGCTCGATTTAGAGCAGTTAAGAAGGGAGATTTGACAAAGTGAAGAATGCAAACATGTTCTGCTTGTGCAGTACAAATGATGGGGTCTGAGCCTATAGCTACACTCAGTTGCCACTCATATTTGATTAGGAGCAAAATCTTGGATTTAGGCATGCAGAATGAACTGTTCACATAAACAAAAAGCTGGCTAAAATAAAAAGTTCCCATAGCATAATCTAAATTGCTATCTCCTTGAAAATTTGTAGTCTCCTTTTTCACAGAGAGTGCTAAATCCTCTTTATCCCTCTGACATGTTAAGAGCATATTAATGTATTTTACAGTTAGGGATAAAGTAATCCTAGGTTAAATAAGATCCAGGATCAATGGGTTTGCTTAGGTGCACCTAAAAGTTAAATTTGGTCCACTTGTTGGACATGGTAAGTTATGTGTTATCCTCTCCGGATACTTAGAAAACCTCTGCATGGTTCGGGGATCTAGCTGTAGCCTTTCTGCCAGCTGGTTAATAGCAGCAAAAGGACTGGTTTCAATATGGCTAAGTTCTCTCTTGAAACATAACTTAACCAGCTTGAACTGCCACCCAGAAGCATAAGGAAGCTAAACATAATCTCCCTCGGTACCCTTAACAGTCAGAAGTTTCACACTCTTGAGTACTCTGAAGATATGTGAAAACAAAAAAAAAAGTTTCTTTAGTAGAAAGGGAAAGGTTATGAATTTGGGAAACAGAGCAACAGAATGTATGAATTGTTTTTACATGCAAATGTATATTTATGAAATATCTTCCCTCTCTTTCCAGTATTTTTTCCACTAGCCTGTTTTTCTGTTGTAAGCGGAAGATCCTGCAGGTATGAACAAGTTGGTACCGTAGCTTGAAGCTCTAAGATGCACTATAAATTCAACATTTCTTAGTATTATCTGTCATGAGGGACAAGGCAACAACTGCAAGAATGCTATAAGGAGGCATTATTACCAAAATTTGCTTGTGCTTTCTGTCCTGGAAGTACAGCAGAGCCCAGACCTTTAATGGCAGGGCTGTGAACCTCTTAACAGGCTCATTACAATGCTCCCAGTGCTATTGCTGTCTCTGTTAGCTATTTAAATGGTGTCAGAGCATTGTCCTCTATGCTCCACAGGGTTTCATGATCTGATTTCTGCCCAACATATTTGGCCTCTCACAACTAGCTATTTCCCAGGCTCAGTGCAAGGGACAGATGTCATGAGGCCAAGACCGGAGCACAAAGGAGGTTGCTTGGTGCTCCAGAGAGAAAGGCTCAAGACTAATCACTTCTGAGAGAATTAGGTAGTGCCTTATTGGGGTATAAGATGTGCCTACGAGATTGCATATGCAGGCAAATCCAACGTAGGAGTGATCTCATGCAGCTGCATACATATGGTTAACGGCAGTGATAGAACCATTCCAAGAGGGAGCCAAGACTTTTGAGTGATTTACAATGTTTGAGCCTTCTCCTCTTCTGGGCTCCCTGGAATCCACATAGATCTCCTTCCTGGTCTCTCAACATCCAAATTCTTTCATGGCAATAGTGACTTCCCATATATCAATGAAGGGTATAGAGGAAAGCAGCCAATGGAAATTAAGCTCTCTATAGCTTCCCCCTTTAGCTTCTGGCCACAGAGTGGTGTATATGTGCGCTCCCGGATTGCAGTTATGGTGGAACAGTTAGAGGTTTTGAACTGTGGATATATAAATAATTGTTTCAGAGTAAATCTCTGCCAGCTCCTTTATGCTCTTTGCAAACCCTGGAATTTATGAGTGGATGAATTTAGCAGCAGTGAAAGCATTAGTTGATCAGCTTCACTGTCATCAGCAGATGTCACTGCAGCCATTAGTAACTAATGAATTGTTTAAGGAGATATAATGGCTAATTTGTCTGGTCAAAAAGGCATAAACACAACCTTTGAAAACTGCAGTCTATTGAGTCATGAGAAAAAATTGAGTTCATTGTCCTTTAATTTTTAAATGGGATGAGTTCCAAATCAATTACAGATCTAAGACAAATTACCTGGTGAATTTGTGGCATCTTCTGAGATGCTGATGAGAAAAAGATGGTCATTGTGTAACAGTCAGGTTGCCAATGAATCAGGTAAAAGAACCAGAAAAGAGATTTATGCAATCTTAATATGAATAAGTTGGCTCCCAAAGGACCATTAAATAAGATATGTTTGTCTTCTTGCTAAGCTCCCAGTGGTTCTTAATAATGAACACTTACATCTAAAGACTTCTGTCTTTTTCCATATGACTTTCAGCAGCCATAAAAATTTTCATGTGTGTGCACTGTTACTGTATGTCTTCACTAAGGACAAAATCCCTATCTTCTTTCCATAAAAGGCAAATAATATACATAAATATGAGACCCCCTTCTTTTCATGTAATAAAACTAAGATCCTTTTCCTTCTGATTGAATGAATTGGACAAAATATTTAATCCAGCCTGGACTGAGGACCTCTGTTCTGATTTATCTATATTCACTGTGACCCAGTAAGGTGTGGCATTTACATTTTGATTCACAAATTTAATATGCTTGTGTAGGGGCCCAATTCAAGTATCAGCTGATTAGCTGGCTGAGTTATTCCTTGTTTGTATATCCTATATGAATCTCTGAGTATTAGAATAGAAGACCATCAGTGAGTGAAAAGTTAGAGCAAACTTTAAGAAGTCCACCTCCTTGTCTGGATTATGGCCTGAAATGTCAAATTAAAAATCTACAGGAATTTACCTTTCTACCAGTCTTATCAACATTAACAAGTAACCATTACAGAACATTCAATCTTTTCATTTTCTAGATAAAATGGTATTTTAATGCTCGTGTTCTAAAGTGGAGAGAATTACTCTAATTTTGGTAATATGAGCTACTAACAGAAGGAAGGAAGGATTCTGGAATGTGCTAAACTTGTTCAACTCCTTTAATAAAATTGTTCTCCTATCAAAGATTCCTCAGGCATGAAACTGAAGCAATTAGTTCTTATTTTTCTATTAAGTCAGTCCGTCTGTACTGTCAAAAACAACGGGGAAAAGAAAAATGATCTGGCATGCCGCAATGAAAAAGTATAGGGATCGAAGGGTCAGCTCATCAGTTGGCATAAATCAGTCCTTTGCTACTAAAATCAATGGAGTTAGGCAAGGTTACAGAAGTGGACTGTGACATTTCTTGGTATCACATGTGTGTCCCAAGGAAGGATCACTCACAGAACCAGTCACAGAAAAGGGAAGGTTAAAAGAGGAAAATATGGGCTCATGTGAGAAAAGGAAGTAACAAAGACTTCACTGCACTGAACAAATCACTCAGGTATTTAGTGACTCTTCTGTTTTTCTCTCATTCTTTGTGAAGGTTTGCAGAGCATCCCTGTTACGTTGCTTTAAATATTCCAGGCAAATTAGCATTTAGGTTCTAAGTGAAAATATCATGATAATCTAATTTCATGATGTTGCAAAGCAATATCAAAACTGTAGCTACTATCACATAGTATAGACAATATATTCATTCTCTATTTATCTAATGGGAAAATATTCTTCAGGCAGAACCTTGTATTTTTCTTTTTATAATTTGAACAAGTATAGAAAAAAATCTGTAGCCTCTACATATTATGTAACTTGAACTAGGCATAAAGGGACATCTACTTGAATGGAGTTTCCCTGTGGCTACCTGCAGAAATGTAATGTTGAAGAGAGCTACGGGGAGAGATGTCAGGTCTTTGGCATAGAAATAAGGAAAAAGATATAGAAAAAAATATTTCAAAAAAGTCAAGAAATTCTACTGCATAAAGCACCCCTCCCCAAGGGGGACTGCTTTGGAAAGTTGTGATGAATTATGTGCCACTGTAGTTTAGATTGTTTCTTGAATCACGATTTAAAAATACTTCAGTATTGAGCAACACTGTTTATGCACTAAGAACACAATTTATATTAAGAGACAACTGCTTTTTAGACTATGAGATTTAAAACAGAGAAGACTTCAGGAAAAGTTCACGATTTCAAGAAAGATTATCTTCCTTTGACAAATGAGAAAGGTATACTTGGATTTAGTGACTCTGGGTCATGTTCTGCTCAGCTGCTGAGCCTGGGTCATATGCCAGAAAAGTATGTTGGGGCTTTCTGCCCTCCTGCGCTTCCATTACCTACTCAGGCAGGAGAAACCCTCCAAGGATCTTATACATTTCTTCTGCTCTTTTTTACTGGCATAATGACTGGACCACTGCCCCCAGCTGGTGGGTGCCCCCACCACAGTTCTGCTCTGTTTTATATCCCAAAGGTAGTCACACAATTTTTTTGGTATTTTTTTTCCAGAACTGAATTAGTGAATCTCATTTTCCTCTGCACAGTTTGGCTCAAGAACTTCAAGAACTTGATTTCAAGGGTTTTTAGTTTTCAAAGTGCCTAATCGATATGAACATGCAAATGACTTGCGAGCCTTATTTTCAGTTTCTGAAGACATATTAAGAGTCACTAGTCCTTCAGCGTGAGAAAACATTTGTGGAACAGGGCTCTGTGCGCCTTAGTCTCTTCAGATTCTTTTCACTGTCTGTTATGGCTTTGTAATATTCTGGAGTACTGAATTTCAGACATACTACCAGCAAACTAAATAATTCGACAACTGCCCTAAAATGCTAAAAAATGCAGACTGGAGGGGATCTCAATAAGTCTCGTTTCTCTCTCCTCCTAGGCAAGATTGACCATGCATGTATAAATATTGACAGATTGATTAATCTTCCTAGTATTTTCTTAAAAAAAAATGACAACACTGGAAATCCCAATGCCCAAAACAACCTAATTCTGGGTCAGCCTTGGTATCATAGGAACAAAGACAATCTACATTTGTATTACAAAGAACCGATTAATTCTTACACTGTACTACAATGTAATGTGGCAGCTATATAATGTTCATTAAGATTTTCATATTGATCTCAATAGGTCTATTTAATACAACTAGCATGCTAATGCTAATCTGATGAGAACATATTATGATAATTATCATCATGTCAGCTGCATTAACCTCTTACAAGTGGACATTATTCTCTTTGGTCCACCGTGGTTTTAGCAGCATGCAAAATTGAAGTGATGGCAGGTAGATGTTGGCACTAATCCTGTCCTGTGATAAGCATCTCCCTCAGTGCCATGGATGGCAGCAGTATGGGCAGGTGGAGCAGACGAAGTGGCAGAGACACTGACAGCTGGCACAGCACCATGCGCAGGATAGACCTGCTGTAGCTACTCTTAGATGCTGAGCACAGAGAATTTATTTCCAGTGTAAAAGTGGTCAGACTTTTATTTTCCCCTGGACAGCATCAACGATGTGTCAACATCATTAAGAGATCTCTGCACTGTTTGTGATATTCATCATGTGAAATAAGTTTCAGTACTCAGCAACATATTCTTCCAGAGCGCTCTCTTTGGTAATAGAAATAGTTATTTAACAATTTTTTTTTGTCTGAGTAAAAGTGCTTTTTTTAGAGCTTCACAGAGTATATTGAAGAGAAATAGTGTTTTATGGATTAACTGTTTTTTTCCTAAATAGCAATAAAAAAATGAGGAGGAGGGGAACCTGTACCTAGTATATTTGGCTTACTAATAGTCACAGGTGTGCTAATACAGTGGAATATTAATCTGTGTTTTTACACCCAGAAAGGATTTTGGAATAGAAAGTTGCTTCTGAAAAGGGCATATACAACAAATATTAGCTGTAAATAAATAAAAAAAATGAGGAGCCTTTTAGAAAATATTTGTGTATGTAAATGTATGCACTCATGCAGAATAGGCATGCTGGGCAGGCTGCATTTATCCAGAACTTTCTTTTCCATTGTGCTGACTGAGTTCCTGTTGAGAAGATTTTGCCCATTTCGTTCTATGTGCTCGACTACCAGAGCATATAACGCCTCAGCAAATATACTTGAATTACTCAATGCCAGCAGATTTTTATTAAATTTAGTTTAAGTTTCTGAAAATGGGGTTATTTTTTGTTTGTTTTATTTTATTCATAGCTGACAGAGGCCCTGTTCTCTGCTTCAGTTGAGAGATTGCTCTCTTAAATGACCAAATTGAAATCCAATATCTAAAATCTTTTCATTTTATTTTTAAATTCATATTTGCAAGTCTGATGTTCTTCTAACAGCCCACAGAAGTTGCTTTTAAGTCACCAGCACAAGTAATGGGACAGTATTACTATTTCTAACAAGTTATGTATATAATGTCTGTAAGACAGGATCAGACATTTTCAGAACTAGATGTGGAGATAAAATATATCTTAGTCTATTTTAGATGCATTAACTGAACTGACTAGAAAAAATAACTATTTTATATCATAAATTGTCATTTAGGTGCAAATTTTCTATACTTTTTCTAGCAGTGTAAATCCACTGACTTTGCAGGAGAATATTTACATAGAGACCTGAGACTTTTTCCTCTAGTATACTTAAACTGTTACACTGTGTTGGACTATTTTGTTTTGCAGAGGAAAATCAGTGCAATTCTTATATTGTTCAAAATGATTATCCAATTAAATATTTATTATGTTTCCACACTATGCAATATTGTGCCAAATCCAAAATAGTCATTTAAGAATAAAAGATGAGATTTTTAATTTGGAATCACAAAGTGTAATGAAACCCAATCTATGAACAACACATTGTAATGACATTTATGCCATAAGTTTATTATATAATGACTTGATGTCTAATGAAATTAATTTGCAAATATAAATGCAGAATTTGGCAGATTAGAAAATGGCTGTTTCAGATAGTGTGGCATTTTGATGTGACATATTCCTTGTGGATAGTGTGATGGGAAGAATAAGGCTGTTAGAGGAACTTGATAGAAGTTAGATTGAATTTATTTCATTATACCTAAGAATCAATTGATGCAACTTGAACTGTAATTTGCCTTTTTTCCACTCATCTAATGAAACCTTCTTTACAAGGGTCATTTCTAATTGTAGGACCTGTGCTCATCGAAGAAAATAAATGCTTTACAGCACAATTGGGATTTTTTTAATATCTAGAGTGTGATGAAAAGGATGAAAAAAAGGGAAATTATGGCCCTACCACCGCCTTTTGCAATGAGGCTTGTACAACAGGCTGATTATGTGAGACATGAAAAATTATATCAATCTAAGAGTATGTTCCTTACCCAAGTTCTTAAAAGTTAACAAACCCAATTTATATTGATGATTAAATGCTAACACATGACTCTTAATTCTTTAGATGATGAGAAGAAAAGAAAGTTTGAAAGAAGAAGTAGTTTAGATAATCTCATACAAGTTATTTCCAGTTAACATTTGCAGAAAATAAATCAAATTAAATGAGGTCAGAATTAAGGCCTCTATTTACAAAATTGTTTTCTAATTCCTAATAATTTTAGGTTTAGTCCCATGGCTTTTTTTTAACATCATCATATTTATTTACGCATTCCAATATTTTATACACTGTTTGCATGGACTTCTTTTTGACATTTTATTTGCTCAAGCATTAAAGGCCATGTAACATCAACTATATATCATATCATATGTATCAACATAGAAGTCCTACAGATATATGTATTTCATATATTATACATATATCTGTAGGACTTCTATGTTATATATGTATATCATATGTGATATGGCACTTCTGTGGCACTTCTATGTTGAAGCTAAATTGGTCTAT
Organism: Nothura maculosa; assembly: GCA_032353885.1. Lineage (NCBI taxonomy): Eukaryota > Metazoa > Chordata > Aves > Tinamiformes > Tinamidae > Nothura > Nothura maculosa. Next base: position 582,431 of record JAUBOD010001108.1, on the reverse strand, counting down.
CTATCTATTATAAGCCCCGATTTGGGAGGTTTAAACATTTCCTCATTTTCTCCCTAGGCATCGTCAGCACATATTTTATTTTGCTGTGTCTTCAACTACCTACTGCTCCAACCAAGGTACGATAGCTCAATAACAACAAGCTATCAACCCATCCTTGTCATTTCAATTTTTCACACATTTTCTCAGTCTGTGTGTTCTCTATCTCAGTGAATTCTTATCTCCCTGGTCCACTGCATAAGGCTTGTGGTATATAACAAAGCCTTGTCTCTGAAATGTCAAAAAAAAAATGAAAAAAGGAAAATCACAAAAGAGAAATTGGCCACAGCCACTTCTGTGGATCCAAGGCTCCTAGACTTCTCTTCGTCAGAATACCTTAAGTTAGATGGTTATTCCATCACCTGCACTGCAGCTCTGCTGTCACTTGCTAGTGGGGTACTGTCCAGTAACGAACACTTCTTGCAGGATTTCTCTGCGCCAGGACTCACTGTCAGGTAGAGAAAATAGTGCATGCCAGCAAGGATCATTCGTTTTCTTAAGCTATCAAACAGACTTTTCAAGAGCAGAGACAATGTTACAGGAGAAGGTGACATAAGAACATGTAGTAGTTTTAAAAGAGAAACTGTCAATAGGATTAGAAGATTTATATGAAATATTGCAATTTCTCAGAAACGTCATTGTAGGTTTTTTCCTCACCTATTCATTCCTCATTACTACCTTTCATCAGAATTTTAATCATCATTTTCTTGTAAAGGATGATAGCTTCCTTACATTTGGATATGCGATTCCTCCCCCAGGATGAGCTGATAACTAGCCATTTCACCAATAATAAACAGAAAATCTTTAATATTTCTTAACATTAGAACAAGTAAGCGTTAATAGGAAAAAAATGCAAGAAGGGAGAACAAAGGGTGATGTTGCTCTCCTTTAGCAGATAGGTTTAAACTCAAAAGCTAGAGAAAGATGGAAAGGACTAAAATGTATTTTCAAACCTAGACATTGACAGCTGTGAGGAAATAGGCCTGTTGCAGCAAAGGGGAGTGTAATAACTCTCAAAAATCTGCATTAATCTGCACCATAATGCAAGGCATTTAATCATTATCTTATCAGAACTACAAGACAGTTATCAGTGTGATTCAGTGCTGAGTTTATGTATTATGAGCAAGTAAAATCTAATTGTGAGGTTTCTTTTGAAATAAGAATGAAAAAGAAAGTGCCGGAGCAAGAAAATATTACTAAATATCAACTAAATAAAATAGTATGCTAAATATTACACTATTTCTCCATGCATATGCTTCTATGAGGTTCTTTCCAAGCAGTTGTAAACATTAAATATACTTTAGGAAAAGAAATCAAACCATTCCCATCAAAGTTACGGATGATGCAATGAAAGCATGGTAAATTGACTGTAACATCCTTGCAGGTTTGTGGATCAGTACTCAGATGCTGTAACTCATTAGTCAGGAAAGTTGGACAACATTTCATGCTGGCTGTTCTGTGCCTTTCCCATTGCTATGCCACATGTCATTGGGAGCAATTAATGATTTTGAAATAGACCATACAAGTGCACACACACGCACACACGTGCACACACACAGAAAATGGGCAAACTTGATTTTTGAGCTACTGTGACATGTTAGTTGTGGCTCACTTTCAAACCTCTAAACTATTATTTTGGTATTTTGCACAATAACTGCCAAAGTTATTAGAGGACAGTGTAAAGTGCTGGGTTCTCAGTCCACAGCACCATATCTACGTTCTAATGCAAACACATATTCTTTCACCCACAAAGTGAAACAGCAAACAACAAAAATGAAAAAGTTAGTCTGTAAATGCAGTACCATAAACAGTGATTTTACTGAATCAGAAAAAAAAAGGATAGAACTGACATAACTATGGAATAAAAAGTCTGGACAGCCAACATCTTCAGACTTTGAGCAAATTAATGTAAATATATATATGATAATCAAAAGGCACAACTATTTGTGGAATAAGAAGATGAGTGACATTGAATTAAGTCCCAGCTACTACATGTAACTATTTCATTCATGGCATGACAAAAGGAGAAAAACTGTATCATACAGCAGGTTGGTAGCCAATCTTTGAAGATGAAAGCTCAAATATATTCAAGCACAGATTAGTATTGGTGTTTTCCTGTTGGTGTACCAGACAGATTTACTTTCTTTGCCAGTCTTATCTAGGATCATCAACTTCCTGAAATGGAAAGCACTGAAATGGCAGGTAAACACATAGAAGGTTTTTTTTTTTTTTCTCTCTTCAGTTAAATAGTTACCTTGCCCTTTTTGTGAGGTATCAATAGATTCAGTATGATATTGAAAAGCATAAGTCTGGGTTTTGTGTGCATATATAGGAAAATTTGAATCCTGAATCACACTCCACTCAAAAATATTCTTTGGATGCTTCATATATATTCATTTCATCTTTTCCTCTGTCTGCCTTTCTCCTCTCTCTCTTGGGTCTCAGCATCTGATTACAAATCCATTCTCTCCCAAACACAAAATCCTATTTTGAACATATTCAGGACATAGCTTCTGAGTTTGAAGCAATTTGTCATTTTTATGAGGAGTTTTGACTCATTTTTATGGGAAGCCTAAGGGACAAATGGCAAGAAACATGCCAGAGTGGAATGATTAGCTTGCCAAACTTGGAATCTCTAGCAAACATGCATTGCTGTTCTAATTAACTTACTACATTCATCATTTGCATAAATAAATTACTGAATTGAAGCTTCCTGAATAGCATGACTTTGCACAAATTTTGTGAGACCAAAAATATCTGAGTGAACATAGTGGATTTTGCAGTTTTTATAGACAATTTCTTTCTTTCAAGGACTCTTCGTTCACAGACTATTTACCAGTGCTATAGTAGGTTTATGTAATTTTTTTTCCTTTGGTTGCATTATGAGGTTTCTAAATAAGATATAAATGCCACATCTTTCCAAATTAGATCTTATAATGAACAGGTCAGTGTTTTTTTTTTTTTTAAGTACTCAGCCAAGATATGGCAATCATACCTCATTAGTGAGTATCTTTCTAAGACTTCACAAGAACCTCTTAAAGAATTTAATGGACACTATAAAGAGCTGCAGCTGAATTTCTGCATTTTTCATGAGAAACAGAAAGACAAGGGAATTGTCAAGCCTACAAAAACAACATTAGAAGTTAAATTTTAGTGGAACAACCATAAATAGAGTACAACATAATTGGGAAAGGAAAATCTCATTTGTGAAAATCACATTGCAACCACTCTGCTAAGACTAATACCATAAAAGAAACTGCAGCATGAAAAAAAATAAAGATAAAAATACTGGCAATAGAGTTTGGGAGCATCCTGGGCACACCCTGTCTTTCTTAATGTTTCTCTTGTTCTGGGAATAGCATATGTTAAGAAAAGTAACACATCCTGAAATAATTGCTCACTTACAATTAAGAAGAAAGCAGCTGGGGGAAAAATGCTTTGGTCGCAGGAGAAATCAGGATGAGTAAATGCAATAAAATAAAATATTCCCATGTCTGAACATAGATTTCATAAAAGCTAAAGAAATGTGGAGATTAAGCTGAACTTCCATACTAGCCATCTGCAAGTTATTTCCATACATCTGAGTGATTTAACTGTTCAAAGCCTAACCTGGCAAGATCAGACCAGAAGGACTTTTCTTCCAATGTGCAGATAAACAGATCATAATATTTCAGAGTGATTCATCAAGGTGGAAGCATGCCTTAGATTACAATGTGCATAGTTGAAGCAAATGGTACTAGTTATCCGCAAGCTCAATATATGCAAAATGTAAATCAAGCAATATATTCCTCTAGGGAAGCACTGTTGGGTGGAAAGAAGCAAGGTTTTGCCAAAGCCATTCCCCACTGAACAGAAGTTGGTCATATCATAAATCTTCTTGGAGGCTGGGCTGTGCCGCAATTTTCCCAGCTCATGAGCAGCCAGAGAAACACTGAATTGCGGATCCATTAACATTTCGAGAATTTGGGGAATTGTGCCTGTCAATCCATGTGAAGCTTTGCCTACTAACCTTCAGAAAGTCCTCCCTGTAGTCAGTGTATGGTTTGGTGTTCAACAGCCCTATCCAAAGCCTAGAAGAATAATCTTTATGGGAACCTGCAGGGAGTCTATTGCCAGATTCAGGAGCTTCACAAGAAGATGGAGGGGACTAAATGTTTGAAAGTAAAATGGGTATCTCTTAAGTTACTCATTTTACATAAGAAAGCAAAACGTCTTGGTACTTGAAAATATCCGTGTATTTCAATGCATACTAAAATATATATAAAGAAAAAAATAGAGGAGAAAATGCTGCACTGATATAAATATATCTTATTGTAAGATGCAAAATCTGATCAGCACCAGAAAATATATTTCCTTGAAACTTTTACTGGAAAGTCTTTTCTCTGTTACAAGACGCAATCTACTGAAACAGAGAGAAAACCCTAACAGTGAGGACACTTCCCTCTCTCTCAGAGGAATGTCACGTTCAAGTTCCTGGCCTTATATAAAGAAATATGAATTTGGAGCACTTTCATTCAACTTACTATGTAAGGTGATTTTAACCAGTTATTCCTCCATTTTTTCAATAAAATTCTCTGAAGTAGAACAGGCTTTGTTTTTTAAATAAAAATACATTTAAAAAAAAAAAAATAAAAATACATGCTTTGCCACAGCAATGCTCTATCTACTTGAAAGCATAGAAAAAACTTAATCTAGTTAGTTAAACATGCAATCCTAGCGGGGACACAGAAGGCTATTCAAAAATACACGAGTTAACCTGAATTAGATTCCTTGCTGACTTGTGCTTAATCAATACAAACCACTTCTAGAGTGTAAGCACATGAGGTTTTTATATGTTAGGTAAAGTGTAGCAATTCTAACAAACAACTACACTGAGAACTTCTGGTTCAAATCCCCTTTCACCGTAGAAGTGATTAGTTGCTTGAAATCATCTTTGGCAGCAGTTCAAGCTGATCCAGTTGATTTGGCCCAGGAGCTGTGTCAAAGCCCCTATGGAGAATCAATGTACAGTGGTGGGAACCCCAGCTGTAGAAGTGCTTTCCTAAATTCCCATGCTTAGACATTGTGGGGACTAGTTGCCTACCCCAGTTATGTCATCAAAGCTTAAGACTTAAAAAAAAAAAACCCTCATTGATCCTCTCCAATGCTCTGAGTTGGGTAGTATGCAGAAACGTCTCCTATGAGATTGAGTACTCTGTGCGTCACACATACTTCCTGAGGATGCCGGGACATTCTTTTTTCTTAAATTATTTCCTCTACTCTAGAGGTCTCCTGCTCTGTTCCCCTTCATCATCTCTGCCATCGGCCTGTCCTAAATAGTTTTCACAAGGGCTGGCAGAGGTATGTAAGAGAGACCTTCAGGCCTACAACTTCATATTACTGTCAGTCTTGCATTTTTGAAAATTAAAATATGATGGATTTCTGCCATTGTGAAAAAAAACAGAAACTTTGAAATGAAATTGAGAGGTTAGCCAGTATTAAATACTAAGCACTAATTCTACCTGCCTATAAAATGTGTTGAACGTGAAGTATTTTTAAGAGCTCTACAAAGGAAACAGAAGTTACAGCTAATCAAAGCGGTATCTACTTCATGAGAATAGAAATTCCCACAGGACATACTGCCATTTCCAGATGTACTCCTTTGTAAAGTGGGAAAAAATGACACAACCCTCAAAATTTTCTGCATCTTTTCTTGAGGGGTTGGAATGTCTCTCCCCGAAGCCTGGAAAAGCCGAGGGTACCCTCCTTGTCACACTCTTGGCATAGTGTTCAAGCTACCAGTAATGGTCAGGGGCTGCAGCAGGCCTAGGCCACCATCCTTGCCATGCCAGGCAGGAAGCGAGGGGACTCCACATGTTGGGTGTTTGTGCAGCCACAGGCCTGGTCTGTGAGGCTCTGAGACTGGCCTTGCTGCTATCATGTTGCCGCGCGGGTGGAGGAAGCAACCCAGGCTGTGAATAGTTCTAAGAGGCTCCCATCTGTCCCCAAACTCTCACACATCTATCTCCAAACACAGCCCAGCAAGGCTGGCCAAATAATGTCCCCCAGATGAGGTGATCTCAAGCAGAGAAGTGAGCTAGTTACCAACCTTGATCAATGACCTGCTGGCACCAACAGGGAGTCTCCTGCATCCAGTGCTAACTGGGCATTTTAATTACATTCGCTAAATTCACTTACGGCTCCTCAGATAAAGTCACTCAAGTTCCTGAAGTTCAGCCAGGCTAATGTGCACAGCTGGTCCATGGAGAAGGTCCCCAGCTGCTCTGATCTCACGCCTCCCTCTTGCCCACCTGTAGACACTTGACGACTCTCCAATCTCTCCTTTGGTTCTTGTAATGGGTTTAATAAAGGAAGTGCTGACACAATCTCAGCTACAGCAGCTTAAGTGCTCCCCTCCAATAAGGGGGAAAGTACGAATATAAAAATGGCTTTCTTTGTTCAAAATAGAACAAACCAGATGGTTTCCCAGACTATAGTACCTAAAAACGCTTTCACTGATTCCAGTGTGTACAGTATAATAAAAGTGTTCAGGGGCCTCTAACTTCTTATAGGGTATTTTATTGTCTTTATTCACCAGTTTGGATATTTGCCATGACAATAATTGAACCATGAAAAACACATATTTCTTTAAAGCTTGTTAGAGTGCAGCTTTTAAGGAATTACTAGTAGAGTGTAATGGAAATGATTTTCATTAATTAATGCTTTGGGGGAAAGGGTACAGTTGAATAAATAAAAATATCTGATATATGAAATGTAAATGGCATTCAGCACTATCACTTTTCACAGCAACTTTAAACTTAAATATTTTCCAAACAAGAGAAAATTTATCTGTAAGGGATAGATGGTTTTGCAGTTGCACATTTTTAACTATTAGCAGGATAAAAAATATTCTTTAATTATAGTTGTGAAGGCAGGCTACAATATCGGGATGGGGCTGGGAGAATAGAATTAATATATACAACAAAAAAACTTATTCAAGACAAAAGTTAAAAAACATTCTTGTAAATTTCTACTCAGAGGAACAGCACCTTCAAAACTGGAGTGCTATGACTAAACACTGTATTGGCCCCTAGGTATGCATTTTCTTCCCCAAAACAATAATTATGAGGACAAGATAGTCATTCACAAATATTGCAGTGGAGTGAGGGAAAACTTTTAGCAATTCCAGGTGTGCAGAGTTTATAAGGAGAAACAAAAAAATGAAAACATGGGCAGCTGAAGGAAACTCTATTACTTTACTCTTTTAAAATGAAATTAGGCAATGTATTAGTGTACTTTAGGGAACAGGAACCATTTTAAGGAATGAGGAAATCTATATACAAGGTTTCTTCAATGCCTCATTTTTTTGAAACTGTAAAATACACATTAGAAAAATTACAGTTCTGGATTGGATATTTCCTCATTTCTCTTGTCACCTCCTCATCTCCAGGGAAAATGCTTCAAAGCACTCAGGTACAGAGGTCCAGGTAGAGACAAAGACTGGTGCATACTTGTGCTTGCAGAACCTCTGTCATGACAATATCAGGTCTTTGTTTCCCTAGGGGAAACAAATTGAAATTCAGCTTTAAAGCTTACACAGCAAGATAGCTCACTGTGGAAACGTTTTTGAAGATCTGAACAGCAAAGTGAACATATATCTCATACAGGACAGGATATTTCAGGCAGGCAATGTCTTTATGACTTTTATGTTAGAGCCTGAGTAAACAAGCCTTTGGTAAACAAGTCTCCCACCTCTGCCTTTCCCTTTCTCATTGGCTCAATGTCTTTCACTCATTGCATTTACATTTGGTGTGGAAACTGGTGCTTTGGATGTGTCACCAAGAATTTGTATGGGATAATCAGGCTGAAAGAAACTAGCCAAAAGTGGAACCAAAAACACCTGTTGTGGAGGAATCTTGGAGGAAGCGTTGAGATGTGCCGACAGTTCTTCTTCCCCCTCCCTACCCTAATAAAAATACTGCGTCGGCTAGAGAGACAATGGATTTTACAGAGAGTTAAGGAAGGCTTCCTCTAGGTAAGGTTTGTATAGTAAAATAAGATTAAACCACTACTTCTTATTTATCATATTTTAGCAGGCAGCTTGGCTGGTGGAGGAGAAGAAAGCAAAGGAGGTTGGAATGTGCTAAAACACAAATAAATTACACACAAAGCTGATCTTGAACTAACATTTTTAGCAATCTTTGAAATAATTTTCAAAATCTATAAAGCCAGTTTCAATGATATCTGCATTATCTCTTTCTAGATTGTATACAGTACATAGCCATTTTGGGTATTTTATTACAATGATTCAGTATCTATCAGAGACTGTATTTTGTCTATTGTTTCCATATTATAGAGAAGATGTAGGTTAGAAGTTCAAGGAACAACTGAGACCTTGTTGAAGTAAATTTACTAACCCAGCGACTTCCCATTAGGTCCTACATTTATCATTTATATAAGGTTTAGGTATGCCTGCCAGTCAAGTTTGCACGTTCAGCTGTATACCAAATTGATAGCTATGTATAATACATTTAAGCATACTGTTAATAGTGGGGTATTTGTCTATCCAGTAGCTAAGAAAGAGACATAAGATTTTACTCAGCTGCACTCAGCTGAGTCTCAGCCCTGCCATTTTCTTGTACATGTGAAATTGAGAAAATTTTCCTAAACTGAAACTCTTGGTCAGGGTTAAGGCATCTTAACATGCTCAACAAATGCTGCCAGATCTATGGGAAATCCCTACAAAATGTAATAGAAAATATCTTTTCCAGCTAGCGTTTTAATCACCCAAGGGATTTTTATACAGAACAATACACTCCAGTGTTATAGAATAGGCTAGACAAATGTGGAAAAAGGTAGAGCTCTTTGAAATTCTAAAATAAGAGTAAATTCTGTAGAAATCTAGAAGTTTTTTGGCTTCATTCATTACTTGCTAGAAAGCTTTATTTATTTACTCATTCATTTATTTATTTTGGAATTCTAGAGAAACTGCTATTTCAGAAAGGTAAGGTATTTCAGAAAGGTAAGGCATCTTATGCATTAATATTTTCTGCACTGTCCAGCATTTTCCCTTTGCTCAAATACTCCAAATTACTAGTTTTCCACTGAGTGTTACTATATTTCTATTTTAACCAAGATGAAAATGGAATGTTATACACCTTTAAGTTCAGCCAGACGATTTGTTTCAGCTGAATCTTTAACAAATGATTTCCCCAGGTTGATTACCTTAGATCTTAGTAGCTGGAGCCAGAACTCCTCCATACCAATGACTGACCTAAAACAAATCAAATTTCATTCAATTTGCATCCCTGGCTGGAAATGAAACAGGGCCTACGCCTTCATACTTGTACAAGGAGTCTTGGAACGTCACATGAAAAGAGGCCAAGTGTAATTACCGGGGGACGTCTGGCTTCATAAAGCCTTCCCATGCTTGCAGATGTTCCACACTTTATCCCACTATCAAACATGTGTTACACTCCTTATAGGATATGCTTAATTTTAGAGTCTAAAGAAAGTGAGGTGATGGGGAGGGGTGTGGCCTCCACGTTTGCAGGCAGTTCCTGGTGGTGCAGGAAGTGCTGTTCCCTGGGGAGCAGGAGACAGTGATTCCTGTGGAGCCACTTGTGCCAACTGGCTCCTCGCTGATCTACTTGTTAAACTCAAAAAAAAAAAAAAAATAGTGCAAATGAGAGCACTGATAGAAGAGTCAATGTTTGCCAATAAGCACCAAGCATTGATAAGTATACTTGCAAAAACTTAAAGTCTGCTACTACACTGCAGGCTGAATTAGTGCCATGAGGCTTTAAATAAGCCTATGAGGGCTGCAGCATACATCTTTTGTTTTTGTTTGCAATAGGTGTTTGGACTACATCTATGTATATGTCTGTGTGTGAAAGTTGGTGCTTTTTCATATCTAGTTGAAAAAATTTAAGTGAGATATTTAGCCTACAGCATTTTTTTATGCTACGTATGCTGCTATAGATAGTTTCTTTAAACCAAAGTAACACAAGTCCTACTGATGTGAAGGTGTCTCCATAGGAACTGATTTCCACCTGAAGCACTGGAGCGAGATGACCACAGTACCCCTCTGCGCAGGGAAAGCCTGGAGCAATGTCTACACTGGCTTTGCTCGCAGATGCTTCCTTGCTGCCTTAACGTGCAGGGCTTTAATGTGAACCAGCTCCCTCATGTATTTAAAAGCTCTTACCAGAAATCCAATTTGCTGATGCTCCTCTGAGCTGCAGAGAGCGGTGGGCAGGATCCCAGCTCAGGGAGCTGATCCTGCTGCCACCACTTCTACCATGACCAGGAATTTAGCATGTGCTCGAGGCCATACTTAAGCCATACTCAGAAAGATTTTGTAAACCCTGCCAATATAGAGCTACCATTGATAATACCTGTGTTTGGAGCGTAACTTGCTTGGTAGTTTAATAAATACTATAGAGCACCTTATCCTAGAGCAAGAGCATCTATACAAGAGCATCTTGTATATCCTATACAAGAGCATCTTATATCTCTTTCTACCAGTTTTTACTTCCCAACCTCTATATGTCAGCTGGGATTGAAAATTAAATGCCTTACACTGCACATTATCGTCAGTATATTTTTAACTGCCAATCTTTCCACTGTAAAATTCCATTTTTTTTTCTAAGCAAACACTCACAACAATCTCCTCCTGGAAAAGGATAGGAATAAAGGTAAGATAAAATGTTTAAGAAAATAATTCATTTAACCTTTTATAAAAAAATCCATTATTTCTCTCAGCTACTAGAATCTTAGTACCAGTGTCAGAATAAAAGGTATTTCAGCAACTGCATATCTTTACTTAACACCAAGTTTTCTGGCTATAAGCATTCGCCTAGAAGGCCTAAAACCCCATGGAATTATATCAAGCAGGTTACCAGTCATCCTACTGTCAATTTTAGCTGACATATTAATCCATCTCTCCCTTGGCTGTACTATGGTAGAGCAACTGTACTGTATTAATCAGGTGGATAGGATTGGACATTATTTTTTTTAAGACAAGAGTGTGGGAAAATGCACTCTTTCAAATTTGGGATGAAGATGAAACAGAGGTCTAATTCAGTCTGAAATACTGTCAAACTGTGCTTACTGGAAACAGGAAATATTGATTTATTTAAAATATTAATTTGTTTTTTTCACAATAAATGCAGAAAATTAAATGAAGGAATAATTTTATGTGTTTTTTTCTGATGATATTTTTAATATATGATCTGCTTTTCATGGTGATTTATATAGGAATATGACAGCTCTATAGCTCATTTTTTCCAAATGGTTTTACTTATACGTGAATATCTTCTTTTCATATACAATTTGAATACAATTACCAAAGATATGCAAGTTTCCTGGCTGATAATAGTCAATATAGATAAAACAAAAAAATATAAAATCCTCTATATAATATAGCAAGACTAGGGCAAATACCTACAACTAGATAGCCTCTAAGCTTTCTTTTTTTCTCACATCTTTTTCTCCTGGTGTCATCTTCCTTCTCATTTACCAAGGAACTTATAAAATCTACATATCTGCTGTAGTAGTAAGTTTTATTTTTTATCATTTTTATTTTAATATAGTGGTCTGTGACTGATGAAAACCACTTCATATAGTGCACATTTTGACTCACTGACCTCTGTGTTAAGGATAGACCTGAGAGCCTAAAGTACTTGAACATTTGTGGTGTTTTTCAGATTGAAAAGGCATTCTTTAAAGTAAAAACCAATTAAGCAACTCAATTCTTTATCTTTTGTCTTTTCCCTTCATGTTTTTCTGACAATTCCCACTATCCTGAAATAACTGCTACTTTCTGAAAACAATTCAAACCTCAGGTTCAGAGCATAGTCCTTTATGGCCAACATACAGAGAGAAACAATCTGATATTTGATTATTTTTTCTCATGATTTGGAAAACAAGGTTAAATACATCTCAAAGCTTATCATGGGAAATGAAAAAGAATTCTTCATCCAAAAATCCATCCTTTACAGAAATGGTTTGGAAACTCTACCTCAGAGAGTGGCTTCAGATCATTCATTTTGATATTCCAGTCAGTCCTTCTGAAAATTAAATAGCACAATGATAAGCAATAGTTTCATCCTATCATTCCCAGCTCTGAAAAAAGAAAACAGAGGAAGTGAGCAATCGAGTGAGGGAGAGAGGAAGGAAGAAAGAGAGAAAGAAGGATAGAAGGAAAGAAAGAAAAAGGAAAAAAAAATCAAGGGGAAAAATGCATAAACAGAAGAGGCAGCCAATGTCTCACTGTGCTACAATTCAGTTTAACCTAAATAAATTCAATATGCAATGCAAAGTCTTTGAAATAAAGAAAAAAAAATACATTTTTTCATGTTTGCAAATGACTAACATTATGTTTACCAAATACAATTTATTCTTGCTGGTATAAACAGACATTAGAATATTCCATTTCCCCAGAGACCTGCAAGGCCCTTTTTGTAACAAATAATTTGTTTATCTCTGCATTTTCAATTTCCAAAGTTTGTATGTTGTTATTAATATTATGATAAGATTTTAGGAAATACTAAAATGAAAGTTCTAATACAGTCATTTAAAATCCATATATTCAGTGCAACAGAGTTTCTGTAGAATGCTCAGAATTCCTGTGTGAATCTTACTGTATCCCCTTGTTCATCAAGCCTGGGGCTCTGAAATAAATACCGCAATAACAGACATTCAGCACCCAATGGGCTTTGGGTTTTGGGCCCCAAGCTAATATCATACAATGACAATAGCAATATAGGTAGATAATAAAGAGAAATGCACTAAAGAAAAAGAGTATTTATGTACTACTGAGCATGTTTTTTTGCTTTATAGGAGCTTCTCTGTACCTGGAAAGCTGGGTTGTATTTTCAGCTACTCCATGAAAGTGCACTCATAAATATGTAGAGTGAACAGAAAGGCTAACACATATTGCACTATTCCTGGGATTTGCCTAATGGAATTTTCTCTTTCTTTCTCTTTTTCACTCTCCATCTATCTAATCTAGCTGTAGATTTTTGTCTATGCTGATGTTAAGAGTCTCTCTGGCAAATCTGGATGATGTGAGACATCCTTCTTCATCCTTATTCCATTTTAGAGACTATACCAAAATCATCCACAGTATATTTCTCATTTATGAACTACAACCTGCCAAAGAACTATCTTACAATTGAGTACTGCTGCTTTCTGAGAATTTTTCTCTTTAGCTGTGGTGTAGGAAAGAATTAGGCCGTGGAGGACTAGATGTCAAGAGGAAGAGCCTGCACCATTCTTGACTTCCTTGCAAGTGTCAAGACATGTTAAGAGTCCTAAGCAGAAGCGCTCAGTACACAGAACTAAACATGCTGAGGAAAGAGAGAGTCTGTTTGGTCCCTCTGTACGCTGGAGCTCAGCAGAGCAGCCAGCACTGGTGGGCAGAGCTTGCAAGCATCAAACTGCAGAGCTAGCAGCCTCATCAGCATTCAGCTGCATGTGTGCCTGACCCTCTGGGTGGAGGCTGTGCTCATACATCTCTAATGCCCTCCATCTGTAATGCACATATTGTCACAACATGTGCACTCCATGGCCCTGTGGAGTAAGGAAGTGCAATTAAATTTCATTCACAAACAGGAAGTAAACCACAGAGGCAAATGACGAATTTTTAGGAGGTTTCAGGATCCAAGAGTCCTGGAGCAAGACTAAATTTGAGTCTGGAATTAAATTATACTAAGGAAAGTTTAAACTTCTAATTAGCATTTACTTGTTTTTCTTTTTTTCCAAAATGTTTATCTTTAAACCATAAGGATGAAAGTGTTTAGACAAATTCGAACTGCAACTGTATTTTGTTAAATACATGTTCTTTTTCTGTAATAAACATTGTTATAACAGTGAAGTTTGATTTGAAAAACAAATTGAATTGCTAAATTATTTTTTCTATGCATATTACAAGAACATAAATGTTTTTGCAAAAAGGCCTTCAATGCCTTGTTCGTTTCTCTAAATGGAGTGTCAAGACATGTTAGGTATACTTAACAGCATTGTAATTTTAATTTTGCTGAGATGTAAAATGGCAAGACAGTAGATTTCTAAACAACTTTGCAATGTGTACCTGCTGTATTACTTCTTCAGTAAGTGGTTCAAGAAAATTAAGAATATCAGTCTTTGCCCTTAAGCAAGGCCTATAAAGGGTAAAAGGTTCAGAACTACTATGAATTGAACACATTGTGATGAGTAAAATGCATTTCTCTGATAGGAATGGTTGCAATGTTTGCATTGAGGAATGCTCTCAAGAAGAATTTCTGAATTTTTGCACCATAAAGACCCCGTCCAACAAACCCTTAGCTCTATGTTTAGTTTTGATGTAAAGTCAGTTGAAAAAACATCTACCTGCTGTGTAGAGCACAATCAGTGCTGGACAGATTCAAAGTCTGAACCCCAAAATATAACAGAATGTAACTGACCAAGACCACCAAGACACAGAGCCCTGACAAAGGGCCACCAAGACACAGAACATTTGGAGGGCAGTAAATCTCCACAGCAGCTGGTACCTGAGGGCCTTGGTTATAGTGGGGCTTCAGAGGAGCACCTTGCTAGAAAGAAAAACAAACCAAGCTGAACCAGGAAAACAACAATCCCATATTACTAGAGTTTATTTTCTTCCTTAGGTTTCCTAATTTCAAGAGTCTCAGATGTTTGTTGTGATTTTCTTTACAAGTTTTTCCCTTGTTACCTCACAGGATATGAACTGTCTAAGCCAGCCTGATTTATAACTGAAATCAGTGAAGACTAAATCAGTGCTAAATAAAGGATTTTTAATGATTAGTTACGAGGTTATTCTAAAGCAGTAATTCATAGTTTACAAAACCTTGATTTAAACACTGTTTACAATACAGTGCAAAGGACGTTTTATGGAGCATGTTTTTCAATATCATACCATGGTGATTAAAATATATTGACTGAATTTAAAAGAAAGTACAAAAAAGCAAACATATTTTAAAAGTACTAAAATTTATATTTTAAAAATAGACTCCTTAACATTATTAAATGAAACTAGTTCCTGTTAATTTTCTTTGTATATTCAATGGGCACATAGCCAAACCTAGAGTTACTTTATTATTCCATTAATTATTTAGCAATATATATTGGAGTAGTAAACTTTCTTCAGAAGGCACCTCAAGGATGGTGTATTTTTGTAAGTTGACAAAGAGATGGAATAAGTTTGATTATTAGAGCTAAATGCATCTTAAAGTAGAGTATTTCACAGTTTACCAAGAAGTATTCTTTTTTCACAGAATCAGTTTGAGAGTAGGAGGGAGTTTCTCCTCTTCAGTGTTAGATTCAGTTTGCAATTACTTTTGCTTAAACCTATTCTGGGGCTATGGATTTTTAGATGCTCAGCTGCACAGGTAGTTAGAAGCAAAACAAAGAACATGTACAGCCCTAGGAGTTAGATAGTTTTCATATTTTACATCTTTTTAGACTGTAGTATTAGTCTCAAGAACAAAAAATGGATGGAACAATTCAATTGAAAAAAAAAAAAAAAACATAAGTCCAGTAGATTATATTGGCTAAATGTATTACCTTGAGAAATGACCTCATATTAAGCTTCTCTCATACATCCAAAAGGATGATGAAGACAGTCATGTAAATTAACAACCAGAACTTCCTAAAATATGATTTTGTAAAAGCAATTCTTTTTCTATTAAAGCTACCTGAGTTTATGTTGCACTAACATGTTCAATCACATATACACCAAAAAGTAGCATACTTTGCAAGGATGCTCTCCCCTGAAAAACAGCAGCAATTCCTCACTTCAGGAAATCCAAGAAAGAGCCAAATCTTTTCTAAATGTGATGATCTTAGGAATGGGGAGTGCATCTGAATCCAGAAAGACTCTAACTAAAAACAGAATGAATTCCTTTGATATAAATGAAAGAGTCTAAAATTACTAATTACTACAGTTCATAAATGCTTATTGAGAATTGCTGAGCTTCCATATCTAATTCTTTATTTTGAGGGAAAGGTTTAGATAAGTTTATATAAGCATGAGCTAAATATAAAATAATTAGACATGAATTAAGGAGGGAATCTGGATCCTCTGAGTGGACTAGGGCAATAATCTGGCACAACGATCAAGAAGAGGAAAATCATTGAATCCATCAGTCCAGAGCAGAGCAGCAGTATGAAAGGCAAACAGGGCAGAGGATTGTTAGCTGAGTTATAGAATACAAAGAAGAAAATGCTTTTACAGCATGCATTTACTTTGCCTTAATTGGATGCAGCATTAAACTGCACAGGTGGCAGATAATTGTAATGGTGTACAATATTTTCTCAGAGAAAGAGCAAAAGAATAACCTTATTTGGGGTAAAGACACAACTTTTTTTTTTTTTTTTTTTTTTTTCCCATTTGCACAGTACTTAATACAATGAAGTCCTGGAATGCAATATCCTATGTCTTACAAATCATTATCATGATTAAAGAGCCCTTTGCAAAATGACAGGAAAAAAAATAAAAGAAGAACACAGCTACAGAAAACTCCTCAAATGCTTTTTAAAACTCTTTTTACATATAGTATGTTCAAAGCTAGTAGCAGCCCACAAAACATGGCAAACTCCCTGTTTCAGGCAAGTCAAGGAGTATCTTGTTGATGATTCGGATCTAGAGCTCGACCCAGTGAGACCAGCACTGTGAGACCAGATACCTTCTAACAACCCACACCAGTAAGTGACACATAAGAGTGTTATCCCAACCATTTCTGACTACCACTGCAGTTATTCTCAATTCATATCAGTAAGGACAACTTTTTCTACCTACCAGAACAAGAAGAGTGGTACTGATTCAGAAGCAGTGCTGCAACTTGATTTGCCACCACTGTATCAAAGAAAAGGAGGCAACTTATTTTTACAAGTCAGAGAGTAGGAAATCACATCTTATGTCCTTCCTCATTGCTCAGTGGCATTTGGTCTTTCTGTTCCTGGTACAGGCAGCTCCTTCCCAAAGTGTGGATCCAACAGAGCTGGGGTGTGCTGGAGTTGCCATTTTCAGTTACCGTAAAAGCAAATGTGTCTTCTTGATTTCAAAATGCAGCAATATTTCTCATGTATGATCAGCTTTAAATATTTTAAATCAAGTGCAAAAATTAGTAGTAATAATAACAATAATAATAACAACAGGAACAAAAGCAATAATACCCCTGGAAGAAGTTTCTATTTATTAGTGAATTTTCAGGTTGAAAGTGGACATATTTAAAATACATTAGTATTGGTTGTTTAATTTTCTAACATTTTTTAGAATTATGCTGCATGAAATCTCAATAAAATATAAGTTCACTAAATGAATTTATTTAAAATTTGGCTTCTCTCTGCACAATGAGAAGAAAAGCTCTAAGTTTACCAAATATAACTAATGCTGTGGTTCTTATCTCAGAAATACCACTAGGAATCCACCAAAATCCATCCTATTTCTCTCTTGAGAAATAGCTTATGCTAGATATATTTGACTCAGATCTCATATTGTAAAGAAAAAATCCTTCTAAAACTCTTGTTTAACCTTTCAAAAGATGTCAAATATTGCAGGGCCTTTAAGAGGCAAAAATATTTTATAATAATATATACTAGTGTTTAAGGTTTCCTTCTATGTAAATGTGAACAAATACAGCCTAGAATTTCATTCAAGTGTTGGTGGAAAAAAAAAGACCAAGATGCACATTGAAGGGTGAATAATGTTTCTGACCTAGAAATGGAAAGTCATCCGCAGTTCACTGTGAATAAAGATCACACTGCCAATCATGTTATGCCAATGCAAAACAGGCTGACCAGCTCACCATACCCCATGCAAACAAGTCCCTGTTGTGGGTGTTGGTGAACAGTCTGACTGGGACCATTACTGCCCTATAGGTCTGGGAATGAGTAGTGCAAGGAGAAGGAGAACTAGCTCATGTGAGCAGAAGACTTGTGTTGTGTCTGCTACAGCTCTAGGGCTCCTACCACTTTCAAGGATGTGAGGGGGATGAAGGAGGAAATCTGTCTATGGCTATATAATCCTTGCTAGTGAAAGCAGATCTGCAGACATTCAGTGGCAACAGTCAGTCATACATCCTTTGCTGTGTGTTATCAAAGCCAGGTGTTTCATTTTCTCTGCTCTGCTGTAACTTTTGATTGCTATATCAGGTATCTTTTCTTTTTTGTTTATTTTTTTCAAGGGTAACGGGGAAAGAACGTTCTGCAAGTTTTCCTCTCTAAAACATTTTTCTCCTATAAAGCTCCTTAAAATTCCTATTCCCTGATTTTTATCATACTAATAAATAAGATGGTATAAGACAGGATAGTAAGTCTGGTAAAAACAAAACAAAACAAAAACAAAACAAAAAAATCAAACAAACAGAAAAATAACCCTCTGTACATTTGGCAGGCCAACTAGTGGAACTAAATTATGTTGATTATAAAATGTCTTTTGGTTTAACCCCTATAGAAAACAGATCAACCTTTAGACATGGATACTTGGAGGAAAAATTATCTTCACACTAATCGCATAGTGGTCTAGAATTGTGTTGTGCAAATTACTGGTTGGAAAAATATTACTTGTGTAAAATAAATGTATGAATTAATAACCTGTAATAACTCTGAGCTATAAAAGGAAAAGCATGAAAAGAGAGTTTAAAAGTAAGTATCTTGAAAAATATTCATCTGATTAAATGAGTAACACTCTTAGATGCAATATTAGACTATAAACAGGAAATAATGCATTTATGGCAAAGATCAGAAGATATACTTCATCTAAGAAATCAGTGAAACTGAGTCCTCAGAACAGTATAATTCTTAGTTCTATGAAGTGTATCTGACAGTAAGATTTTAAAAAGATCTAAGTGTTTGACCTTTTTTTAATAAGTAGACTATTTCAAATGAGCACATCTGGTTTATGTTCCTAAACCTCTGGCCTTTAAAAAGTTCTGTTCCCAATTCACACAAAATACCATTCAGGATTGCTTGACATGGTGACCTTCCCTGTAGGTGGCTGGCTGAATAAGCCGATTAAATAGATTCAGGAATTTTGATTACATACAGCAAGTTAGCACTTGCATCCTGAATAATTAGTAAATATTCTTCCTCTGTGTTGCATTCTTCTTTTACTGTGGATATATAATGGAACAGAGATTAAAATGAAGCATGTTTCAGTGGAACTAAAATACATAAAGTATTAATTTTCATGTCAGAAAAGTTTTCATTATATTGCCACATTTTCTTAGATACAATGCCCATATAAATTCAAGTAATTACAATATCAAATCATTAAGGTTTCCTACAGACTGAGATTAAAAAGTGTTGGAGAGGTGGGCAGGTTAAGCACATAAATTCCAATGGTCAGTAAATATTTAACAAACTTATTGTCACTAAGTAATGTTAAAAATTAAATTGTGTATGGACTGGGAAGATTTCATTTTTTACCATTGCCATTAATAGAACATTCATTGTTATTTGTGTAGAGTTTAATTCTTTTTGACTTTGCATTCCATTTGCCTTGAGGACAAGCCAGTTTAAAACTGTTCAGCTCACTGCACCATGCATAACAGGTAATCTGTCTAATTAAGGCCTGTAAGGATGTTCAAAGTAAAATATTGAAGAGCTTCTATAACCTCGCTTTCACCCTCCCTATGTACCACAGCTTCTGAGACTCAGAGATACTCTAGCCATTAACTGAAGTGTTTACACTCTGAGCTCAAATTCTACTTTGCCAGAATGGTTCATTTCACATTTTACAAGTCTGTTTTCTCATTTACAGGCAGAAAGCAATTTATCAAATTTTTATATTACATTTCTCAGCTTGTTCCAATATTGGATGATATAATATATGCCTGAAAATTCAAAATGCAAAAGCACACTGTGACTTTATCCAGGGACCTAATAAGATTTATATCCACAGTCTTTTTTTGTGTGTGTTCATTTGGTGCATTTCAATGAATTATTAATTATGACCAACAATAAAATACTATTTTGCTCTGATGCACAGCAAAAGGAAAGATACCCAAGAGAAATGCAACTGACAGCTAAGAGTAGACATGGCCAAAATATGCTCACAAGTTTCTCATCAAGTATTGTATGGCATGCATCTGCCCATCAAATGAACCAGACTGACTGAGTCTTTCTGAAGATACAGCTGCGATCTATGGGGAGGTAAAGTCAAGATTTATTACATATTGGGAGTCATTGATTTGATTTTTTTGTAAACATCCAAACTTCTCACAGTGTAATATGAAAAGATTTCATTCCAAACCTTTTTTTAAAGGTTGACATATAGGATGGAAATATGTGGTAGGATACATGTTCTGAAGCTCAGCAGTAGCTTGATTCAAAGCAGCAGATCATCACTTATTAGTAGATTTAAATAATTCTCAAACTCAGCATTCTTTTACTGCTATAAACATGTTATTATCCAGTGACAAATAATTTTGTTTTTATTTTATTTTATCACACCTACTAACTGGCATTATCTCTAGCACAAGTTTTGTGAATATTCTAAGTACATATTTAAGTACTATTTAAGCTATACCTTGTTTTGTGACACAATGAAACAATCAATTATTCATATATTTTGTATATAAAACACTAGCTTTCTGTATTCATTACTTATTAACAAATACTCTATAAAAATGCTACAACTTTCTTAGTTGAAGTTCTACTTTCGAGGTCATTATAAAAAGTATTTTTTAATTATAATGAACAAATGTTAAAAACAAATGAAGTTTTCTTCCTTCCCTTACAGCTTTCTATAAAGTAAAAAAAAAATATTGTAAGATATTCAAAAATATTTATATTTTATATTCAAAAATTTTCTGAATGATTCAATATTTTTTGACCAAAAAAAAAAAAGTCATGTCAAAACACCTTGAGCCTAAAAACAAAGAAATAGGATTAAATATTCTTCTGGTTTACTTTCTGTAGTCTTTGTCATGGCATAAAAACAAACTTATAAGAGATAACATGGCACCACATACCTACATTAAAATGCATTTTCAGTAGCATTATTTGTTCTCTGTAAAGTCTTCAATTTAACTTGAACACTATCTGAAATATATGCAATGTGCTAAGTAGACCTAATGGAAGAGAATATACAGATGTTTTACAAATTCATGAAAAAATCACTTTTTATCATACAAGTAATGAAATATGTTTTATGCTTATAAAGGATTACTAAGAATGATAAGGAATATGCTTCAAAAATCATACCAAAAGCTAGTTTAATGCTCATTTGACAGAAAACTGATTGCTAATGGATTTTGACAGGCTGATCATGCCTATAATAACATCAAGCATACCAAATTCTTTTTCACACTACATAGTCCTCACGGGAACATTAGCCTATCGATTAAGATCCCCAACCTTTCAACTTCCAATAGTTAACTATCTATCAACTGATGGTTAGCCAGCCTGCTAGTGGGCATGAGCCCTCTTTTCTGTTTATATTAACTCCAATAACTGATTTAGGGAAGACCAATTCACAATATTGATTCTGTAAGCTTTGATGCTTCCCTTATTATCTCTTTTTCAGGTGCTAATATGCATTAAAAAACAAAGGCCTGATCTGAAATTCTCTCAACTGTCTCAGCTGTCAAGTCTTTACACTAGCTTCCTTATTGATTAAGTTCCTTAACAAAAGGGATGGCTAAAACATGCCTTTTCTTCCTAGGCCTTTGGTCAGGCCACAGTGAAATATCTGCATCCATATGAAAGGCAACAGCAATTCCACTTTTCCATATTGTATGCTTTTTGCTTTAAGGGAATATTGCCTTTTAAGAGAACAAATGGATCCTCTGACGAGATAATTGTGTGCTCGTGTATGTTCTTCTAGTTTCGCATGCAACTTGAATTAAAATATTAAAAAATAGCTTAGTCATAGATCATTTTTATGTGTTTTATAGATCAAGTACTTGCTTTGGAGGGAAAGAAGTAATGTCCTGCAGTGTAGTCCTGGGTTTTCACCATTGGCTGCTTCACTGTAAGTAGGAACCCGAATAGACCTTGAGCCTGGGGAGAGTTTCTCCGCAGAAGTACCACTAGCTATTGGTTTTGAGGGAGTTGCTTACGGCATTTCCCATGGGACAGGCCAGTATACACTCCACTAGAGGCTGATTTACTTTACTGTCCACTTGGAAGCCGGATAAGCTGCTGCTGGGAAGCAGACCACCTGAGGCTTGGGGTTCCCAAAGTATGTTCCTGTGCCACCATCTCCTCACCAAGAGGTTGCATGAGGCTGGACACTGAGGTGGGCTGAGAATGGAAGCAACGTGTCTCCACTCTGCCCTTCACAAGAATGACAGAAAGGGAATAACGATAGCTGCAAGAAGTAGGATGTGGCACTAGGCAAGATTATGTCCTCTTTGCCTCTCTCATGTGGCTGTGTTGAGTCAGGAGCAAGCTACTTGACTGTTACTGAGATTACATAGATTTTTCCACTTCAGTGAGATTTGAAAAAAAAAGAAAATTACCCATCAACATCCTAGATAGTGTCAATGCACCAGCTTCAGCCCCACTGTGACACAGTGAGCGGAAACGAAATGTAAATCTCTATCCCTGCTAACTACTCAGAAGCCAAACTCAGCTTTTCTGTGCCCTGGTTTTCAGTGTGTGACAGTTTCCTATGTTTCTTCTCTCTCTCTCTCTCCTCAGAGAGAAAACGCTCAGAAGAAATGACCTTCTATTACGGTAAATTGAGATCTAGTGACTAATGGCTAATTGTTCTTGCAATTCCTGACCTGATCTGTAGTGCTGGAAATCAAATCTCAGTCTCCAGAGTGTAACTAGATATAATGGGCAGCCCTTGAGTTTATACAGCAGTGTATTAACAACTGAGCAACTCAAAAACTTTTACCTTAATGAACAGTTTTGGATCTAATAAATTCCAATGTTAAAACTAGGTGAACACACAATTGTTTTCATTTAAACTGACAGAACTGGAACTAAGACATTTCTCTTCTATTAGTTTATTCAGGGTATGAATAGCATTAGAAAAATAGGGAAACTTTCTCATTGGTGTATTTTTTTCCAACAGCTTCAAGCTATTAACAGATACATTGTCCCCAGGTATGGGGTGGTGCATGTTATGGCTAAATGATTAGTTTAGAGGCTCTTGACACACAGACTTTTTCTGTTCCCCAGTATCAACTGTGAAAATGTATTTCCAAGCAATTAAACCTCATCTCCTGCTGGCTTGGGAGCCAGGAACCTTCAAATTCCAATTCAAATTCTTCAACACCTTCTACTAGTGAAAAAAGCGTATAACGCTGTTGATGAGAATCACAAAGAAATCTATTGATATATGTTTGAGTGTCATTTAAAGAGGAAAATAAAAGGTAGAAAAGAGATGTTGTTAACATTGTAGGTAAGGCAAATGACAAGAAAGTACACTGTTTTATTTCTGCAGGTTTGAAACTTGGAGTTGGCATGCACATCAGCATGTACATCTTAAAGATATGGAATAGGAAAACAAAAACAGTAGGAATTTAGAGATAATTTCTTATTTTTTTTTCTCTTCCGCTCTCCACCTTACTCTAGAAAAGACTTTCTGATTTTAACAGTTTTAAGAACTGTTATTTGCAAACACTTGGTTGGTAGCTCATATAGAAAGCTCAGTGCTAATCATAAGCTCACGGCACTGCACAGGTAGGTCATAAAATAGTAACCTACATTGCAGCTTGCTTTGCCTATGGAGAGGTAAGTGGCACACACCTCTGAAGGGAGGAGGTACAAAATCATTTTCTGCAGAGACTGCCAGGCCAGCTCTTTTATGTAGATATTGGAGGGTTGAATATTCACAGGTTCACTTCTAACTCAATTTAACATTCATTAATGGCCCATTGCTGAAACAGCTTTTAGGAACATCAAGAAAAAGGAAATGCCAGTAGTAAGTGTATATCTTAGTCTCTCTGCAGCTGCATCTTTTGAATGATAACATGCTCTAAGTGTGTTAATTTTGGTGTACTTTTCTTCTTATTTGTATTAGAGATACAAATAAATATGGGAAAGAAAAAAAATCTTGATTATGTTGGCTTTATATACTAAGAAGAAGAAAAGATGGGAGCTTTCTATCAGATTCTGTCACAGTAAGGGTGAAATATTTGTTCTGGGCAGATGTAGTCGCTGCCTGCAATATTCTCTTTATTGTTGCATGTAACAAGCAGTTAAGGTCTTCAGCTTGCATGAAGCGTAATTGAGCATGCTGACCAGTATTTAGCCTGAGTGTTATATAATTTAGAGAAATTTGATGTAGAGAAGTTTATTAAATTATAAAGCTGTTTAAACAAAGGAGATATATACATATATATATATGTATATATAAGATCTTATTTATTCATGTGTACTTTCTAAAGACTTATCCCAAAGTAGATGGGAAGTGACTACAAAATATGACACTCTGATGAGCTTGAAGGTTCAAGGAAAGTGTCTCTCCTTGATGATTGGTCTCCATTAGAGAGGAAGATGCTCATCTTATCGTTCTTGTCGACAACAGCCATCTTATTGCTGGATTCATAAGTAAGACTTTGTAACATGAAGAAGCTAAAGCGTCCGATTAATTGATATTTCTGCTTTCTTTCAAATCATCTCAAACTTGGATTTCCTACATGGAACTGGTGTCATGCTTTAATTGCAATTAACATATTATTACCACCTCGTGAGTTTTTAAACTATAATAATTTCCATATTCTATCATACTAGTGAGCTGGCCAATGGTTTCCTGCAATATAATTGAATTGGATATTTCTAGTTAAACATTACATTGTTTCTAATGAGTGTAACTTGATAAAATGTTATCATACTTACACTAGTGGAAGAATATTTTACTCTCAGACACTTACTTATTCAGACTCTTTATTTTAATACTTTATATAATTTCCACAGAAGTCAAAAGTAAGAAATAATTGGAATTAGATGAATAAAGCAGAAGTATTTCTATGAATATTCTTTTGATTTTAATGGAATTACCTTAAATTGTTTACCACACTGCCTCTCTGATTACTTTCCACAAATATCTTATTGAATTTGTGAGAAGCCATATGCAGAGAATGAGCCACATGCATATTGTTCAAAACATATTTTTAATTTAAAGTTTAAGTATTTAGCTCTCAAGTTAGGTAGATAGAGAAATATAAGGAATATACTTTATGTCCTCCATGAGAAGTATCACTGAGAAAAATTAATGCTAGCTGTTCCATATACCTTTTTGTGACCTGTGGTTATAAACTGGAAGTGTGTTCTTAGGTGTAAGAATACAAGAAAATTGCAAGAATTTTCTTAGGTGTGAACATAAAAAAAAGAGAACAGGTGAAAACAGAAATCTTTTAGGTGAAACGTATTAAACAAACTGATAGCAGATTATCCTTTTTTTTTTCTTTTTTTTTCTTTTTTTCTTTTTTCTTTTTTCTTTTTTTTTCTCTTTTTTTCCTTTTTCTTCTTTTTTTTCATGCAGTGGCTTAGAGGAATCTTCTGTGGATCTCAAGAAAAGACATTATCCTGAACAATGCTTCCAGATTGTTATTCAATGAATTATTTTGCATAAGCTTCTTCCCTTTATGCATATCTGCAGTCCAATTGTCAGGTCAAAATGGATGGTTGTCTTTCTTGTCACTGCTTAGTTGCATTGTGTAACACTTACAACATACACTATTCAGCCAGCAAAGTGAAAAACAACTTAAATGGTTCTATCATCTATCATAATATTGCATTATTACTAGTTCAGTTCTCAATAATTAAAATGAATATCTAGGGAGCATGCTAATTATTTCCTTCAGGTATGTTTCTTATATTCAGTGTTCTATTCGAAAGGTAAGGGCTTTCCATTACTGATGGCACATCTTTCACAACCGTTGGACAATCTTTATTTTTTAATTCTATATCATTTTGTCATTTGAATGGATCTTAATTCAACCTCTACTGCATATCTTTATGATATTTTTTGTTTGTCGTGATGATTCTGGGCTTGAAGATTTTGGTTCTAAATGTATCAGATTCCATGGGAATTATTCCATCTATTTCTATTTTTTTCCAAGTTTTAGTGCCATAAAGGAAGACTTTATATGTTAAATAAAGAAAATTTAGTATTGTAAAGGAGGTATTTCTTGAAGAAGATTGAATAGCATAAAGATCATGCCAGGCTTTCACTCTTCTAGCTTGCATGTGACTCCTATTTTACTTACAATTCTTCCAAAATACATAAAACATAAAACATTTTAGTATCTATTCTAAACTCTGTACCTGGAATGGTCAATGATAAAAAATCATTGGCCAGAAATTCTTAAAATTGACTCTTTCAAGTATCTGTGAGACAGTCATGGGAACAATTTATCAACAGAAAATAGACAAGATTTAGCACAGAAGTAATATATTCATATTTGATTTAAAAATGTCTGTGATCAATTAGTAGCTTTACAGTTTTACTATAATATAGTTTATTTATTTATCTGAATGAAAGAGAATTAGATAAAGGATAGAGAATAAGAAACACTTGTCAAGAAAAACTTCAGAAATAATTATTTGAATTACATTTAATTGCAATTGAAGAAATACATTTTTAAATGAATATTTTAAAATACAGGCTGGAATGAGACACATTATTCTTGTTGAAAAATCTTATTGTCTGGAAATACGTGCTTATTGAGAGATAATTAAATTGGGTGAAATCTTCTCCAGCCAATTAGGTCCACAGCTTTCATTCAAGCTGCTTTGTAAGAAAAAGGAAAAAAATCACAGCTAATTTATATGATGAAAACTAGTGTTTAACGCCTACGTCTTGCACATATATCACTGTGTATACAATGACTCATGATCTAGAAAGCTGAACAGAAGTAGATGATCAGGTTTACATTGTCAGCAGGAATGTAGATAGTTACTGTACTTTGGATTTACCTATGCACTTATTTATGGATCACTTGAAACCTAAGTAAATTACAGCCTATTGTAAAATTTCAGCTAGATTAAAATGAAAGATGCCTCTTCCAAACAGCAAGCATGAATCAAGCTCTATTATGGATACACTTAAATATAGCAGCTTGATTTCTTGATCTTAATATTTCCATTTCATCCTCTTTGTAGTAACATAGAGTCTTCGTAAACTAAAATATTAACTTCCATAAGGAGGCCTCAGTACCAATATACAAATATGAAGAGGAAGATAAGTAGTGTAATAATTATTTCAAAGCTGTTTTAATAGTGAATTATAAGAATGTAAATTTGTGGCTTCATGACCCATACTGAGTGCTGCCTACTTTTTCAAAGGTCCTGTAAAGGAGAAGATTTTCATCAGCAAATATTACTCACACTAAGCAGTGCATTTCTCTCTGATTTGCCAAAAGGCCACAACATTAAGAGTGCTTTCATGTGAAGTAATCAATTCTAACTCAAAACAGCCCAAGCAAGCTTAACTTCAGTTATACTCAGTACACCAAGTGAGTTATGCTGATTGTCAAGCATACCATAAATTCACATTTTAGAGAATAAACGGCATATTAACTTCCAAACCGACAAAGCCCAAGATATTATCACATGCCATGTAAGGACCTGGTAACCCTCCGAAGCTTTTTTAAGGCTGTTTTTACTTTTTTAGCATGTAACATTTAACAATAATGGCTTATTCATTCTTAGTTTCTTGATATTTATTGCAAGAACTTCAATTCTGCTGGACTCAGTATCTCCAATTGAATTTATACTGGAACTTGGGATAATTAATTGGCCCATTACTTTGAGACATTTACCTTTCAGTACTATGTTATCTGGGATTTGTTCTCACAGTTCTTTCTTGAACTAAACTTAATGAACTTCTGGAGAGTAAATTGAGTAGATGTTGTGTTCATATTGCTCCCTTTTAAGCCAAAAATGGCAACAAGTGGCCTGATGAGGCTTTGGAGCATGAATTCTGCAGCAATTATAAATGCCTGCAGTTCCTGATGTCAGCTCCCCAAAGAGCTACCTGCTACCTGCAGACATGGCAGTCATCCGCAACGGAGCAAGAGGCTGGAGACAAGTGTGGGCAAAGGGAAGACGTTTACCTAGTAGGGGAGGATTTTTAATTGAGATGGTGCACTCCTTTTCCCACACAAAGAAAAAGCTTCAGAGTACTTAAAATTCCACTATGTGCAAAAGAAGCCAGGTTATTAAGTAAGTAAAAGGTTACCAATCAGTCTTTAAAATATTTATGGGAGCAAAAACAAAACAAGATAAAAAATAAAAACTAAAAAACAGAAAACAGAAAGAGATCTACTTATTCAGAGAGTGTCTGATGACCTTCTTAAGAGACTGGAAACTCACTATTGATTATACCTTTTTTTTTTCTAAGAAAAAGAAATTGCCTTAAAAATCTATTAATATTTTGGACTTTTGTTTTCCTGATCTGCATTAAAAATACTCTGAATTGATAGTGTTTTACACGAGAGTGTAATATTTTATTGTTTTATACAGATGTAGTTTTTCACCTCCTTAAAAAAGTTATTTTAATCTGCATTTACAGTGTCAAGGCCTGTCTATTATTCAATGAAACAGCAAAGATTATAAGTGACTTTGTCATATTACCCGGACCTGCACCACATCATAGATCTTTATAAAGAAGTTTAATCTGATGAATTATTTTGGGGTTTATGTATAATGTAAGGAGAATTTTTTTCCTTTTCCTCCTTTTTGCATCCTCTAAATCAGTATACTGCATCAAGCAAACCTCTTCCTTCTTAAATAAGGCCCAATATTAATGTCTCTATTTTACTTGCCACTGACAAGGGCATTTTAGGTTGGGTTAACAGGGCTAGACTAAAAGAATAATGAAGAAGCTTTCTAAAGACAAGACTTAAATTTACCCATATCCTAAGAAGAATGTAGAATATACTAGCAATTCCAACAAGTTGTCTCTGCTCATACAAATAAGTTTTCAGAGCAAAGGAAAGACCACATTATTCTGCTACAGAAAAGAATCTTTTCAGCTTTAAAAAATCAATATGCTTCTAAATAAATGAAGCTGACAAACTAACTAGAAAATGAAGATATAATAAAATATTAGCAAAATTCAGACATGATGCTGGTATTCCATTAGCAGATTTTAAAATATGGAGGCTTTAATATTTCCAAAATAGGACTTTTTTGGCTAAACAAAATGAGTGGGTCAGAATCCAGCTTTCATTCCAAAAAGTCTGAACCAGATATTTCTGAGTAGACTTAAAAGGTATTGCGTTATCTCCACAAAGAGAGTATTTAATATCTCAGTGGATGCTTAGAAAATAAACTCTGAAGAACAGATGATTTTTGTTTTTAAACAAATCACAGAGAGATTTTATCTAGGCGTGAGTATATATTATTCATTAAATAAATCTATTGTTACTACTGAAATAGTTTTTTAGTGAAAAAAAAACTTCATACTTCATTATTTTTATAGTTATTCTGGTGTGATACTGGAGTGATGTGATTGATATTTATGGAGAACAAGTAGAAGTAAGGCCAAACCTACATATTTCCTGATACAGCTGTGTATTACCAGCATTGTTCTGGAGATGACATATATTAATAATGTAAATTGACTCTGGGTGGGATAATCTAGTCTCTCATATCAGATTTCTTTGTAAAGTCTTCATTAATCAAAGTTCTGTCATATCAATAAAAACATCATGGGTCCATGGGTCTGCAGTGCTATACTAGTACTGTGACAATTTGAAGAGTTTGTGTACAGCTTACAGTTTACAAAGAATTCAGAAACTGCTGCATCACTGAGTCTATCAACGAATAGGGATTCAGCTGGAGCTACCTATGTACCTTCCTGACTAGAGATGGTGAAGGATTATTAAACTTTGATAATGCCTTCCCAGACAGGTACATCTCAGAGAACAGTATGGTCACATCTTATAAACTTTTTACAATTTCTCTGTTCAGCATAGGATGTTGAAAAGTGGAAAAAAATCCTAACTAAAAGAAGAAAGAAGCCAGATTTGAATGCTAGAACTTCAAATCCAGAGCCTAAGAAATTAAAGTCAAAGTGGAAAAAAAAAAGTAATTGTAAAACTAGCAGGGACACTGGAAGACAGAGACAGGAACAGTTGCATCTTTACAGACAGATTTCTATCTCTTGGCCTATGTGAGTGGCTGGAGAAAACCTGTATGTGTGTGACATGGTGATCAGGTCATAAAAGGACATCTGCAAGCAGCTAATCTTCAGAGCACTTTGACAAGAACTCTTAAAAGTGCTGAGAATACTGCAGCAAAAAAAAATGCAGACTGGCATTTAGGCAGAATATTTTTGTTACAAATTTCACTTATGAAAAGTATTATGGAGGACACAAGATGTTTCAAGTACATTTTGAGGTGAGCTGTTCTGCACAAATTATGAGTTTCCAATGAAAGTTGAGAAAAACAAGAATGAGTAAATGACTGCTACTTGACTGAATAAAACAAGGAGATTTACCTCAGTATGTAAGTCTGTTTCCCTCTCTATTAAATATATTCTAGTAATTGCAATCTTAATAAAATAGTTGAAATACATGGACAAAATCCAGGCATTAAAGAGCTTAATATAATCAAGACGTATGGACATAGCAAAAGTTAATTTGAGGCATATCATTATTTTACTTTATTTTTATTTTATTTTATTTTATTTCTAAATTTCTGGCTTTATTATTGAAATAAATGTTGTGTGTTTCATCAACAGAAAAAACATGTCATGCTGGGTCCATAAATCAAGTAGTGTGTTTAAATTTTCTAAAAGCTCTAGCTAAGCGAGTACAGAGTTTGTGTGTTCTGCAGATGTATATGATCATAATATTTACTGGTGATATAAGCTTGGCTTTGATTCTTTACATTAACTTTATCAATGCAAGATAAGAAATGACTGAATGTAACTGAAAACTCAGCTAGAAAGGCAACATTTTGGAGTATGTCTTCAGATTAACCTCATAAACAAATCAGCATTTCTTCCTGGTTGGACCATTCTCCAAGGCCACTAATCATCACAAAAGAAATATTATACTTTCATTCCTTACTCAGAGAATCGATAAACTAAGCCACAAGTGATTCTCACACCATCAGTAGATACGATAGTAGTTTCAGGAATGTATTTTCTCTACCTGAGTGCCATATCATCCTGTGTGGCAATTTAGTATATCCAGCTGTACCAGTGGGAATGTGCTCATTAGTTAATATAGATTAGATCTCCTATTTTTGGAAGGAAGATACAGATTTCTTTCTGCTTCTTTTTCAGTAGTCCCACAGGCATCTCTGTAGGAGATACTGATCAGCCTCGACACCACTGGGGCCATGTTGACAGATAGCCCCAGAGTAGCAACAGACCTGGAGGCAGTACAAAGCCCTGTATTTTCAGTGCCAGAGTTGCCAGAAGAATGGTAGTTGGAGGGTGAATTTACTTTAGGGCATCTGGGTGACCACGGCTACCCCTCTGTGAGGCTAAATCCCACAAGGAAAACTTCTGAGCTTTTTCCTCTTCTCTTGAAACCTCTTTGGCTGTTCTGTTCAGAAAGTGCCTTAGCATTAGGGGGCTCAAATTTATTGTATGGCTTGCTTATTTTAAAAGTTAAAAAAGGAGGGAGCAAAGAGTATCTGGTATCTTTGAGCTTGCTCAGATTTTAAACAGGCTTAATCCTTTCAATAATCAATTAGGACAAATTTTAACAAGACAGCAGGAAGGAGTTAAGCAAATTAGAAGTATTCCCAAGATTTTACTTCTACTCAGCTATAATTAAAATCAAACAATAGTACAAGAATAGTCAGGGAATATCATACAGTGTAGCTCTGAAAAATCCCCGGAGGAAGTTATAAATGCTTCCAGCAAACAAAATAAAAAGAAACATTAGTCAGTTGCAAGCCTCATTTACTCAATGATGGGAGGTAGCAATGCTATAAATCACTAGTTACCTTAAGTCAAATGATCTTTTGTGCCATGAGCCTTTTGATAATCTTTACATTTACCATCATGGGAATATTTGTTGAATAAATATTTACTAAAACAAACACACAATTTCGGTACAAGAACCATCTTTGTAAACAGCACTGAAAAATGACCTGAGCATGTTAGGGACTCACAGCTGAGTATCATTTATTATCAGATTTACTGAATAATTTTTTAATAAATGATACATGAGGAAATGCCTCTACCTAGTCAGAGAGCACCATGTAAACTACAATGACTTAAAGCTCAGTTCGATACTTCAGTTGGACAAACACGGGATTTTCATAAAACCTGTGGTGTTTTATTGCAGAAATGACACAGAGCAGCACTCTGAACATACATCTGAGACAGCCGCTCAACTTACCTTGCACAAAGCTTGAGCACTTTGGCTTGAAAGCATGACAAGGAATGGACAAAATTTGTGAATGCATTTTGTAACACCTGTGGTCAAGGTATTGGGCTTTGATGCAAATACATCCGTTAATATGACTGTGCTGTGACAATAAGTATCTCCAGTGGATTTGGAATGGAAGGTGGTGTCTTAAATCTCAAATAATTTGTCCGGTATGGATGAGTTTACCCTAAGCTATTATTTAAGGAAAAATAGTCACAAGAGAAATGTCAGGTTTATGTGAAAGTGAATAATTTTCACTTTCCAGTTAAAGGTGCAAAGTATATGAGTTTTATAAAAAAAGAGGACATTTAAAAGAGGAGGACATAAAAACACTGCAAAACCAAACACAGCTAAAGCAAAACATTAATGAACATTAGAAAAACACTTGGTAAAGCCAGTGTTCATGATTTGACAGAAAGTGGATAAAATCTATCAGAGATTAAAAGAGCCAGAGATGAAATACCAGATTGCCTGTGGCAAACTCTGAAAGCAGACTTATTCACATGGAATGGGAATATAACATTAAAATATGACAGGCCATGTTTTATTGGTCCATTAATACATGCCTCAGGTATGTTTTCAGGCTATTAATTGAGATACTTTGCAATGGTTTGGCCCTGAAACACCAAAAATGATTCTGTGATCAATCACAGAAAATCAATCACAATACTTCATTTTAGCAAGAGATGACATAACCCAAAATAAGAAATAAATAAGAAATAAAAAATGGATAGGCAGGACTTTCTTCTTTCTTATATCTAAGGAATTAGAAAGGACTTGAACAAAACAGATATTCAAGAAGTGCAATAAACCATGCTGAAATTAAGTCTGATCATTAAGGCACTGAAGATAAAAACATAGAATAGCTGAGTAATTTTTGTGATTATTCCCACAAGGCCATTATTAACTAAAAACTTTTAACTGGTTTGTTCAAATAATAACTGAAATATATAAAACTGCCTTTGTTAATAATCGCATTTAAATACTTTTATTTTTTAATTCATCACCTATGGTTATCTCTTCCTGGAATACCTTGTTTGATAATCAATTTAGCCTGATTGCTCTCTAGAAAATGGACATTAAAGGCTTTTTTTTGTAGAATAGTTTTAAGTCTTCACTTTTAGCACAAGGAGTACAGTAATTTCTTTTTCTTTAGGCTAAATGAGATAAATGCTATGTCTTGATAGCATAATGCTAGACATAGAGTGACATAGGACTTTCTGGGTGGATCAAAGATCTTAGTACTGAGATACGTCTGCTCTGTTTTTCTGATCAGCATGACTACATATTACAGAATCAAAACAAAAAAAATCTATAATTCATTACAAGTGATGTGCAGTGATTTCACTCAGAAATACTAGAAGCAACTCTGAGATCAACATGAAATAAATAATAGCCACTCAGACAGAAGTCTCTTCATGTTTCAGTAAAGGTAAGAACATATATATAAGTTGTGATGGATCTTGGACATAGTCATTTGAAAAAAAAAAGTATATATATATATATATATAGTTTAATAAATCCTTTATAATAAATCACTTTCTGCTAAATAGTTGTCTTTACTTGGCTTGTTGCATAATGAAATAATGAAATTTCCTATTGCACACTGTTTAGTCAGTCCCAGGAACTATTGTATGCTAAATTTTAAGTATGCAAAGAATTCCATCAAATAGTTCTCTTGGGCTTTAAGCATTTGTCATCGAAGGAAAGACAATTTCAAGCAACTTATGTGGATTGGAATGAGGTGTCAAACTAAAGCATTATACTACTTGAGAATTTGGGGGGCTTGGTTATGTTTTGGAGTTTTTTAGGAAAACTTATGCAGCAAGATTCTAGTGCTCACAAAAGATTTGTGTTCTTCAAAGTATATTCTTGTCTGATTTAATGGAGATCTAGGTGAATAACAAAACTGGGTCAAAAAGAGAACTATCTTGTTTTGTATGTATACTACCTACAAAAAGCTCTATACACACACGGATACAGATACATGGATATGTAGAATGGCTAAAGGAAAATGGAATTACACTAATTTTTTAATTCAGGATTTCCTTCCATCCCAGAAACAGCATGGAAACTAAATGTTTAGGAAGGACAACCACCATAGAGCTCTCGTGTGACTCAGCTCAGTGGGATCAGGTGGTCTGAACCCAACAGAGGGTGTTCAGCAGGTTGCTGGCTAATTGGAGAGATGGGGCAAGCAGAAAGGAACAGAAGTGTTTAGAATGCAGAATCTGAGTATGAGGGCATTGTTTCTGCTTAGTTTATAGCAGGGCAATATAAAATTTAGATGATGAGAGCTTTCCTAAAGCTGTTATTGTTTTCCTGATACTATTTTTGGTATCATAGTGACATAATTTAAGAAGTGAAAAATTAAGAAGCGAAAAGCTATTCTGATTCCTAAAACATCTATGGCGTAGTCAGAATCCTCTTATCAATTGTTCGTTTTGAAGAAATCCTGTTTATTCTCCCATCAGAAGATTTAGCATACACATTACAGGAAATGATGCTTTTCCAAGATTCTGTGTAACAAATTAAGTCATATCTATCCATTTCTCTTCTGTACATCTAATGTGATCTATCTTTCTAATATTCCCTCTATACTTACTATTGCTTGCATTGGATCATGGGCAAATTCCTTTTACATACCGCATTTTTATCCCTCCAGATATCTTGGAAGAAGTTACTTAAGACTAGAAGCA
Source organism: Nothura maculosa (assembly GCA_032353885.1). Lineage (NCBI taxonomy): Eukaryota > Metazoa > Chordata > Aves > Tinamiformes > Tinamidae > Nothura > Nothura maculosa. The sequence goes on along the minus strand of JAUBOD010001108.1, from coordinate 547,414 downwards.
CTATCTATTTTTTGCAGTTCCAAACTAAGCACAACCTGCCAATTCAACATTTTATTTTCCATTATAATGCCTTGCTTGGTTCTTCAGCTCATTTAAAATTCATGCAAATCTTTTAACCAGGCCAATTTAGACTAATTCTGAGTGTAGGATTTTGTAAAACACTGCATTAAATGACTCACATTACATTTGCCACATTTCCTTCATTCACTAATCTGGAAATTTTATCTATTCCAGCAATCAATTTTGCCTAGCAAGTACTTTTATTCCTGTAGCTTACTGTAAATTCATTTGTCCTATAGCTCCTGTCTTTCCTACAAAGCCTTATTCTGATTTCATTGCCTTCTTTTGACTGATGAGCTGGAGCATAAGGTGTACACCACATACTTTATGGTGCATAAATTTATTGTGTAATTTGGTAACCATACCTGAGATTAAACATTTTTGGTTTCTATATTCCTTCAGTTCCAAATTGCCAATGCTTCTTTATTATAAATTTTCATAGAATC
>JAUBOD010001108.1:517058-535042 GCA_032353885.1 Nothura maculosa | reverse complement strand
ATTTTGTCCATTCTTTACTCATCAGGCTTAATGTATAGGTCAAGCAGAAAAAAAAGCTTTTTGTGAGAGTTGTTGCTATATGCTACAGTTCATATTTCTGTCATTAGATTACAATAACAGCGTCATCACATCATAATCATAATAAGTTTAGTTAAAATTAAATGTGTTAATAAATGAGCTATTACCAAAAAGAGCATGTATGTTTCTCCTCACCTTCAAATTCAAAAACTAATAATAATTTGGTTAATGGATTAATCTTTTGAGTCTGCAGCAGTCTAAAAGGATGGCTGCACGATGACCACAAGCATTAATGATACTCGTTACTGAAGTTACAATTTAGAAACATCATTTGGAGACAAGAAATGAACACATACTCTATAGTAATGTTATATATATAGTCTATATGAATTAATTGCCTGTGTTTCTTTTTACATCATGCACCTGCAAATACAGCCATAGTGATACAGGAATTTTGAAATAATAGAACTTGTCTTTGAAGTACTTTTGCTATTTGCACCTAATTAATAAGTAATAGATATGGAAGCAGCATCCTGACCTAGTTATAAATCTCTGTGGGGATACGTATATTTATAGAAATGCCTCTTTAGGCTAGATCATTAGACAGCATGCAAAAAATGAACTTTAAATGATTTAGCTGTGGTGGGTTCTTAGCTTTCACAAACACCTCTGCTGAACAGAAACATTTATAATACAGACACCTAAAAGTGAAGTACAACCATCCTATAATGCAGTCTGGTTTTAAATTTTACACACCTTATTGACATTTTGAACTTGCAGCTCAATATGCTAGCTAGTGAACTTTTACCTGTGATGAGACTACTATTGATCCACACAACATCTAAAGCTGTTCTGATCTTTAAAAAGTCTTTTTTTTGTATTTACTTTTCCTACTTTAATACATACTAAATCCTTTCATACAGGCCGATGCACTAAACTCACCTAACTATAATACCAGTCTTAGGCTGGGTAATGCTCTTCAGCTAGACTAACTGTCTAAATTTATGAGCACAGCTGGTGTTCCTCCCTTACTGCTTTATGACACTTTCTTGTGGATTTTTTTCTCAGTAATATCTCATCCATACATATCAGAAAGAAACCTGAACATTAATCACAAGAATACAAAGAAAGGTGCTTCTGTGTTAGAAGCCTGTGAATTTTCACAAAGGTAAATCTTTTTATCTGAACTGTGTATGTATGTGTATATCTATACAATATTCTCCTGCGAACACCTGCAAACAGTTGAGCTTAATTAAACTGCAGCTGTTGCTGACTGGGAACAGAGATTTACTGACAAATATGCTAACTTTACATTGTCTTTCACTGTGTTTTATTTATTCCCAGTTATCTGATAGATTTTTTTCTAATGGTAGAAACATTTTGTTATAGTAGCTGTGTAATTAAGGACTAAAAATCAAAGTGCTGTCTAAAGCAGTGAGCATGCAAGGCAAATAACAGCGCTCCCTAGATGAGGACCTTTGAGAGTAGTGTGTATGCAAATAACGTCAGTTTAGTGAGCACCTTGAAAGCCAAATTGCCCATCAGTAGACATTTGGGAGAAGGAAGAACATAGACAAAGTAACGCAAACCCCTGAGCTATAAACCATCTTGCAGTTGGATAAAGCAGCAATTAGGCCATTTGCTAATACGAGGAAGGGGAAAAAAAGCAGTAGAAGCAATGCTGAGAATAAAAGATCATCTCATTTGCGTAAATGACAAAAGGAACTGAGGAAGGTACTATGAAATATTTTTAGTTATAATAGTATAATTTATAGCATAACTACCATTTTATTCTTTAATTTAATAAAATTTGAACAATATTACTCTCGTGTGAGTTTAGCTTTAAAAGAATAAAGTAATCCTAAAAAATTAACCAAGTTGCACTAGATAATAATGAGAAATTTGCTATCACAATGGTCAATGCACATTCTGAACAATTTTCTAAGACAATACTGATGTTACAGAAAAATGTTGCAGAAGTTAGCTGTGGCTATGTTAGTTCACTATAAGCTCATTTGTTATGTAAATGATAAGTTAAAAAACGGTTATATTATCAATCAAGGATCAGCAATAAATGTTTTGAGTTTCTTCTCGATATTGGTAGTCTAACTGTGTGTGTTTTTTTGGGAAAGCCTTATTGGTACGCTTTGGAATTTTCCATCATCTGTTCAAGTTGACATATTTATCAACTGTTTGTTTGACAACAAAATATATTTGAAGCTATTACTCTCTATTAAAGCATAATTTGAGTGGATCATCCAACAAAACCAAGTGTAACTTTTTTTTAGTATACCCATCATTGACTCTGATTTTGGTACTGTACTGAAATCCCACTTTAAATCAACTATATTGCTTTTTGGATGTGGTACTAACATTGCCTGGTAATTTTTAATTTGAAAATTTGCTTTTTTAATATCATGCATTTAAAAAAACTAAAATAATATTTTAATTTGTAAAGATGTTTTAAAGTATCCAAATATCTAGACAAGTAGATATACAGCTATACTTTATTATATTGCACTCCCATTTAACAATTATCTTACCACTGACTTTCATTTATTCTTATACAGCAAACCCCTGAAGTCACACTGAAGTTAGCAGAAGCTCTGCTTAGATATTTTGTGGAGTAGGTTTGTGATTATATACTTGCTAACTCTGCTTGGCAAAATTAAGGACTCCAAATAATTATTTTCTTCAGAGTACGATGTTCAGTCTAGTGCTACTTGGTATGCTCAAGGGGATGAGACCTCACTGTTCATACAAGCAGTTTGTCCTTTGAGTTTTTGTGAAGCTGTCAGTGATTTAGCTTTATAGTAAGGTGAGTTAGAGTACATACTGGGGTCTTTATTAGAATTTCCCTTCTCCTTATGCCAGGGACTAACTCTAAAATGAGGTTTTGCTTCTTTTTTTAACCTTAATACTTCAAATCAGAACTCTTCACTTTGTTTAAGCTTGATTTGAACAGCAAAGAATTAAATTGGTTTCTACATAATGAGCCTGTTCTGTGGCATATTGAGCCATCATACTGGGTTTTTATGTATGTTAATCCAATAGACTTTTTAGAAGTAATCTTTTATTTGCAAATTGTATTAACCAAATACTTTAATAAGGGTTGACCATGAAATAACATTAGAAAATGGATTGGCTGGTCACTTTCAGGTTTTGACACTTGGTTTTACCCTTTTCTTCTTTGATCTATTATAATTTATCTAATAAGCCAAGCTCACACAGTATTTTTTTCAGAAATACTAGACATTTTGAGTTTTACATATTTTACATCTAGCTTTTGCTAGCTAGGGAGCTCATTAGCAGTTACTTCTTGTGGTGAATAAAATGCCACCTGAGAGTATCAGAACTCCGTAATTCACAAGTTCACATTCTTTTAAGAGGTCGCTTAACCTTTAAGTCAACTGCAGCATATTAAAATTAAGCTGTTTTCAGCAGATAACAGGTTATTCAGTATAGGAATTTCCAGGTTATACAGTTGCATTGGAATGCAACTCTTTAAAATGTTACGAGACATTAAATTCAAATAGTTAAAAGTCTGTGCAAATGCTGCAAAACATAAGGGTTGAATTTGTTTTAAATAAGATGCAATCTTTGAAGGGAAATACCTCATCATTGTTTTGACTACTGTAATGCAAATAATCAGCATAATATCTGGAATTAATAATAGTATCCCAGACAGCAAAAGAAATGAGCAGAAATCACTCTTGTTTTTAAATTCACAAATGTAATTTGTGGAGGGTGGTAGACTGACAAGCCTGGGAACATAATAGCACAAAGGCTAATGGAACTGCATGTTCCCTAAATCACTCTTTTTTCACTCTGTGAAAAAATTTATTTGGAAGGGCAAAGATCCCAAGGTCTGAAGTGTGCGTGCAAGTTAGAAATGATTGATAATACTGCTTCTGAGTTGTTCACCGAAATATTTGGCAAACTTCCCCTAAATATTTAATGTGCAAATTCCTGACTATAAAAAATAAGATGTATTGAGTGCATGAATTAATTTGGGAAGCTCTGCATTATTTGAAAAGCTTCTTTTAGTTCTTCTGCTGGTCTTTGATGTCCACATTAAGGACTATTCTATCTGATTTCTTAAAAATAGGGCTTCTACAGCTTAGCTGAGTTCTCGCTAAGTATTTTGTATCCCTTTGCTAATGAAAAAGAGGTCTACTATTCTATTGCATTTGAAATTATTCAACTGATGCAATTTTTTTTAAACAATATGTCTTATGTTCACTTAAGTAGTTTAGAAAAATAAGTGCATGTTCAAAATCATTGGTTTTCTCACCACTAAAGTGAAATTACAATGCTTTAAAACACAGCTCCATAACTTAGATGTTAATTCATACAAACATACAAAAACCGTCACATACAAACACTTCTTGAGATTTAAAGAAATCATCTAATGATAAATATCTAATTAGAAACCAGTGCATTGCAAAACAGCTTTACAATGACCACTTCTACTATGAATGCAAAAACTATTTTCCAGTTTTCCATTTGATCACAACTATGCTAACTATAGTAGTAAGGTGTAACCTCAAAAACCTGTCTTCTGAGTAGCTGTGTACATATCATGTCCTGTAGATGTCATAAGATTTGCAGAGAGGAGGGAATGAAGATCTCTGCCCTTTGGGAAACTCTTTCTTAGTGGGAAAAGTTACACGGATTACAGATTGACCAGAGTCAAGCAGAAGACACTCAAGAAGATTTACACCAAAGAAACATATTCTTCCTGTCTACTTCTGTTTAAAAGATCATTTTGTATTTTTCCTCACCAAATCATTCTTAGTATGATTTACACCATTTACACTGCTTTACACCATTCAACTGCTTGAAAGTGAGCAAAGTGGTGGCACTGGTGTTATTTTAGGTAAAATAGCTACTTTCAGTAGAGTTACTGCAGATTTATAGCATAGATATAAACACAAATTAGGTCTACTAGTAAACGCCTACAACCAGGACAAACTAGCACAGAGATTTTGAGATATTTTTTCTGTTAGAAGAGCCACATTTTATACAATCAATGAATGTATAATTCTGATGGTTTACACAGAACAGAAATAGGACATGTGTGGGAAAAGGAAGGTGTGGACCTCCTGGATGCACATCTGTCTACCTATTCACTTGGCCTGATGATATTTGAAATATTCCAGTTCACCAGGTGTTTTGGAAACCAGCAATCTGGCAGGCTTAGCTCTAGTTCTTTTTAAAATGTATTGCAGTAAACCAATGGGCTTTACTGATGAGAAGAAAATGGTTAATGTAAAGATGAGAAGAGCAGGCCTAAACCTAAAGAGGGTTTAGGGTACTTACCCTAAAACCACGACATTTATCTCCAGTCAAGAGAAAAGGCAAGAAGAAGACTACTTCTTCCTATGGACACAAAAGGAAATAGGTGTTTGAGGGCACCTTAATGGGTGAAGGCTTTGGAGTAAACAAGTTGGGTGTCTTTTAGAGGAGAATAGCTGGAAAGATAGGAAAATGTGCTGTGAAATTTCAGCTATTATAGCTAACTGATAATGACGATCAGTCCAAAGAGCAGTCTACGGCAAGGGCTAGTCCAAAGTCTGTCCTCTGAAAGATGCCTAGTGGGGATGTCAGGTCCTCAATTCGAAGCTGCTTTTTTTTCTAACGAGTTGCTCCTGTTTCATTGCTCTGCATGGTAATGTGAAAATAATCACAGAAAAATGCGGAAGCATGGTGAGCATCTAAGTTTTAACGACACACCTACTGTTCTTGTCTTCAGGACTAAAGGAGATGGTCTCTCATTCCACTGCCTTCTGCACACACAAAGTGAAACTCTCCTTCATACAGTCTACTGTCTGACACTCATCGCTAATGACACACTGTTGCACAACATCGTAGGCATGGCGACCTGGCTCAGGAACAGCAAGGTGACCAACCCCAGGCCGCTCGGCCCATCAGCTCACAGACACCAATGTGGTGAACGGCAAATGGCGTTTATTAGTGAGTGACACTGTGTTATATAGTGTGGGTTTACAACATCACTTCCGTCTGGTAACATCATGAACTAGACACTATTGGCTATCAGGAGAGGGGCCTAGTCTTTCCATATAGCACGACATCTTCCAGCTGCCAAACCCTAACTACCTACAACACACACAGCCACATAAGATCTAGACTTTGCTTCATGTTCATTAAGGACCCGTTATTAGCAGAAAACAAGTCAGATATGATAATACCAGCTGAAACAAGCTCTTTGCCACCATGTTCTTAAGTACTGTGCATGCATCCTATATCCGCAAAGTGGGCCACAGAAAATGAGTCTATTTTTCTGAGCACCAGTTTGCCCTGAGTTCATAGTCACACATTCCTGTTATCTGGCCACTGCTCTCCCATGTTTTTAATTCTTTTTAGAGCTTGTGTATAGAGCTAAATAATTTTTATGGTCAATAAGGAAGCAATGTGTGTTTCAATGACCTATCATGAACTATCATGACTTATTCTGAAAGTAAATCAAAATGTCATAAAAATAGACATATAAGAATATGGACAATATTAAAGCAGTTAAATTTCCCCAGCAGAGAGATTATTCTGTTAAAACAAGTAAAAAGAAGCACTGTCATTCAAGTAACACATCAAATATTACAGGACCTAGGGTAACATGTACAGCTTTAAAAAAGAAACTTCTTACCAAAGTGTAAGTAGTATTGAAGCGCAGAATTTTAAAAAGCAGACAGATCATGAAAATGGAATGCCAAAAGCCAAGGTTTATGTCAAATCAATGTTCGAGTCAAGTTGATCTTTGCTATGTTTAGGTTCCGCATTGATCTCATCCGGCAAATTCTTTACAGATTTTAAGTGCCCAGAAAACAAGCATGGAGCTAAACTGGGTTAAGAAAGTGCTTTCTAAGTCTGCCTTTCTTTCTTCTTCTCTCTCCCCCCAATTGAGATTTACCTAAGACAGACATGGACAGAAAAAAAAAAAAGAATATTTTTAGTAATAAATGCATTTATGGATTTAAAGGGGAAGATAGCTATTTGATTATTTTCTCTACATTTAGCTGTAAGAGTCTCTCTTTGAAACTAACTCAAGAATATTTGTAGCTTTGACCCCTCCTTGGATAGCTCTAACATTCAACTCCATAGCTCTTCATTTTTTTAATATTTGCATGGCATTAGAGAATATTCTGTTCTGATTACTAGGGCTGAAAGTGATAACATATATCCCAGTTTTATCTTTCAGAGCACCAGAACATATTTTTGCTCAGAAAACCCATATATGCCTTCATTATCCCTACCATCTCCTTCACCTACAATGAGAAGGCACAGGATTTTTGCAAGGGCATAACGTATATATATTAGTTCTATGTTCTTGAGACACAGATTACAATATTCAAGGCATATGCAGCGCTTGCTGTTGCTGTAGGTATGCTGTAGGAACAGAGATGCTGTGGGGATGAGTCTAAAGAGACAATTCTTCCCCAGTGTAGAAAGCTGACATAGCAGAGGCCTTTCCTGAGCGTTTCAGTATGCAGGACCAGGGTCAGGAGAGCACAGAGCTGATTTTATCACATTTGTATTTCACCAACAAAGCTATTCAAAATGACTTTTAAAAGCTGCTTTTCAGGATTGGGCATTTAAATTCAGCAAAATCTTTGTGCACCAGTTCACATTTTGTTAACTGGAACTATAAACACACCACTCTATTTTGTTAAAATACATTATTAACAGGAATTAGATTGCTTACATGTGTCTTAATAACCTTGAAAAAAATCTTTACTTCTAAAATAGCTTAATTGATTTTTCACTTTTCATTGTTTCATCACAGTCTCAATAAATCTGCAATTAAAAGTCAGTACTGACTTGTGCATCATATTTTTTGTTCTTCTCCCTCAGTTTCAGAAGTATTAATTACTGCTGACACATTATTCAGGGTTACTTGTGAAAAACTCATTGAATTAAGTAGTCTTGATAAGTACATACTCAGTTACATGAATCCAGGACAATTGCTGAACACACAATATCAAATGACTTCCACACACACGCAGAATCAAATCTCATATAAGCCAGCTATGAACTTTGGAGGAGACTCATGTTTTTGACAAGAACACTGTGAACTATGAAGTAGTGAATCTTGCTGTGAGTAAATTGAGCTTTTCAAGGCTGAGATGGAATTGCAAGAGTGGCCAGGTATATGGGCATCTGGAAATCCAAGGATACTTTGGAGAGGCTGACAGCTCTTTCCTTAGCACCTCGCAGGGTCAAGCTGTAAGTATACTTGAGCATTATACTCTTAAGCTCATTTACCTTTCAGATGGCCATATTTTCTCTTTTATTACTTCTGCAAATTACCACAGTTACTTGCTTTTGAAATAAAGCTTCTTGCCTTATATATCCTCCCTCACTTTTCTCTGGGAAACATAGCAAGAATTGGCCACAGTGGAACACAGTACACGCTTAGGTACTTAAATCCTTGACAAATTGTGCAACATAGCCATTTACTTTGAATCATTGCTGTAGGAAGAGATCATGATGTCATAGGTTTCCTCACAAATATAATGAATAGATGGACACTATACAGAGAGATGTCCATCCCTTTCACAGGACCTATGCAATTAGGTAAATTCTTGGGGGAGAAGTATGCTTCCATAGAGTGGAAAAAAATATCAGGCAGACATGATAACGAAATATTGCTTCCTGATCTTGCACTGGAAGAATGAATGCAAAACTACAAAAGTACAGTCATTGCTACCTGATTCAATGCAAGCAAATTTGGAGACAGACTGGTCTGCACGCACTTTGGACCAGGTCATTAGCTGGCATCCAGCACCTACTCTTTGCATTAGCTGAGAGGGAGTATGGGGTGGACATTAGCTGACATTGATCATTTCCTGTGTGGACAAAACATATGCCACTTGAGGATTTCATCTCACTGGCTTCTCTGACACCAACTTTCTAGTTGATATGTGAAAATTGGAATCTGATTTCTGAAAATTGATATCTGATTTTAGTTTACCTAGTTTCCAGTCTTTTTCTAACATTAATGTTAAAAAGCATTTTGAAATGTCTGGATGGGAAGCAGATAAGGAGTACAAAGTAACACATAATATTTCACTCAGGTGGGAATTGTGAGCTTGTTCACTTACAGTCCTAATGTCAGCAGTTCATTTCTTCCCTGTGAAGAAAACGTTCTAAGAGCTTTTGATATACGTGTGTTTGACATTCAATATACATTTCTTCTTTGGTGAAAGAAGAATCTCTTCAGTTCCCTAGTTTAGTCCCTAGTTTTAAAAGACTAGGTTAGTACAGTAATGTACAGTAATGATATCTCCAGTATCCTTCCAAATAAGATACTCACGCTAGTCTAATGATCACCTAAAAACATCAGTTAATTCTTCTGTTTAATTTGTATTTACCAAGAACTTATGGTTTCTATTTTTTTAATTTTAACATTTATTACAATTTACAGCTCCAGTAAGTTCAGAAAAGTAGTCAAATTTATTTAAACATTTATATTTGAGGATCAGGCTAGACTCTTTTTGATAAAGTCGAAGGCACAAAATTTATGACCTTTGGCCACTATCTGATGAATGGCAGTTTCCTGATTTTCAAGGAGCAAAAAGTAGCATTCTCATTTTTATATTCATGAAATCCCCTATTTCATATGAGGAACTGTAACAAACTTGTCTGCATCTGCTGCATGGGGATACACTCTTCCAAGTATATCCCCCCTCTCTGGGCAATCTCCTTTCATTCTGTGTTCCTATTCTGTTTGCATGAGGTTGAATACTTAATAAAAGGTAATCAGAAGTCACTTCTCCACATTTTACAGTAAAACATCTTCAAATATTATTCCAGAGCTGTACTTTGCCCCCAAACACGTAAAAAAGAAAAGAAAACAAATCAAAAAAAACCCCCATAAGTGTGGAAATTAGCCTCTTGCAAATCTAAATCACATAACCAAAGCTTGTCCTATTCTGCTGAACTGTATTTTCGAGGTATTTAGAGACATTCAAACTATAGGATATATGCAGGATACATCCGCTTCACTACCAACAGATGTGAAGTGAAAGTATGGTATCTGAGGTGGAGTACAAGATTATCATCTTAAAATGTCAACAAAGCAAATTTATACTATGATATTTAGTGGTGTTATAATAATCTTCGCTATGGTAATAATGCACTTTACTGTTTTCCTTATGACTTTAATCTTCAGAATGAGACACCATAGTTAAAGCTGGAAAATGCTAGTAATGCTGGCCTGAGCAACACCACCATTTTTAACACAGATTTAAAAAAAAAAAAAAAATAGAGGGAGAGAGAATATAATGAGAGCTTGCTAGACTTACCATTAAATTGATTCCCTTACAGGTTACTGAGATTACATAAACATGAAATATTGTGAATGGAGTCACGGAATGAATGAGCCTGCAAAGTATTTAGGAGGTTAGATGAATGGCTGCTTATCTCAAGGACAGCCATTTCCTGAAGGGTCTGAGTGCCAGTACAGCTTAAAGTTATTTTTCTCAGAATACTTGATGCATAAAAATTCTTATGTCATATTTTTCTTTAAAAATAAATAAATAAATAGGGTAGTCGCCATGTGAGTAAAGGTCCCCCAAACTTGCCATTATGAATTACTGTAACAATACTAGGTGACCCTATAATTTGGCCTCATGTGATAAGAGAGGGAAAGAGGTAGTGACCTCTTCAAAAATAAGCAGACTGCTATTAGGAAGGGGATGGCGGGGGCAGTTCTATGGAAGAGGCATCAATACTTAGGGATTACAGAGTATTTTTCCTTAGACAAACAATGAAGTACAGACTAGGTTCTAAGAAGCAGCACCTGTCCTGGAATAATTTTACTTGATGTAAAAATGTATTGTCAGATTAAATAAAAGTGTAAGAAATGTTCTTGCAAAATACTTCCAGCAGTGCTTCAGACAGCACTGGTTTCAGCCACTACTTTTCCAAATCAGTCAGGTGTTGCATATCTCAGGATTGTATCAAAGCTACTAAGTAGGTTGTTCAGAATAAGAAAGAAGTTAAAACCCTTTTAGAACCCGTATTCTCAAAAGGATTAAAAGATTATTGCCCTTTTAGTGACTAAGGACAAAATGTAAGTCTTTATAGACCTTTTTTTTGCCTCTTCGTCATCTGGAAGAAGTTAAATTCAGCAACTGCACAAATTCTCAACGTTTATGCTACCTCTAGTTTTATATCTCTGCCAATATCTTTGCCAGTATGCAGTCAAGGATAGCTAGAAAGCACTATTTTACAAACTACCTGCCTACCAAGGTATCATTAGCTAACCTTGAGCTAATTTATTCTTTTCTCTGCACTAAGACAAGTTCTAGACCTCTAAAACACTCATCAAACTACCACATAATCTTCTTCTCATTGTTTTTCTATCGTGTTGTGCAAAAAGTCTTAATAAATTCATACGTATACACAATATATAAATATAAATTAAAGCTTATCTTTTTCTGGCAGCTTAATATATGGAAGAAAGTTTCTGTGGATCTGAGTTTCGCTCTTTAGCTCAGACCTTATGAAGGGATTTAAGTCCAGTCTGTCACCCTCCTGAGAGCCTGCTGTAAGCATTAGGCTATAGTATTGTCTGAAGTAAATCTTTCACTCCCTCCAGCTGACACTATTCCATTTGATATAAATAATTAATTGAAGAGAGACGTGAATCTGACTTTCCCACATGATTACCCTAACCACTAGGCTATAGAGTCAATCTCTCTTACTTTCTTTTCCCTTCAGCTTAATTAATATTTAATTGTTTACATAAAGTAGAACATATTTAATAGGAGAGAAATTTTGAGAGATAGAATTCCCAGCAAGCCAGTACTTAGGTCACTTTCCTGAGAATTTGAAGATATGCTATCAAATCTCAGTTTAAGTCAAGAATCAAAACCTGCTTCTTGAAAAGGGCTGAAGCCCCTTCTAATTTTGTAAAATGAAGCATCATCACTATTGTTTTGTTTGTTTGGTTGGTTGGTTGGTTGATTTTTTTTTTATAGTGTGGCTTAGCTATCCTGTGCAATCTGATGCCCATCATTTGCAAATGTCAGCTGAAGGGACTGCAGGCTCAGAAGGTTCAAACCTGAATTTCACAAACATTTTTAGCATTTCCTCTTACTTCTGTTCTATGTTTTCCTGCTCAGTTCTCCAACTCTCTCATAACTCAGTTCCAGGCACCTAAGGCAGCACGCCCTCATCAGGCACACAAGCAATGAAGCCAGAGTTCCTGGCTCCATGGGGCAGGTCGACATTCACAGTGCACAACAATGGGGAATCCAAAAACATTTTTGGTTATAGATCAATCTCTGATGTATTTGCACTGAAAACTCCTTTGAATTTTCATTCCTCAAAGCATTCCTCAAATTAGGTTTGAATTCTGGGGCTAAGGGCAATACCAGTGGGAAATAAGCTGTTTCATGGGATATTTTACAATTCAGATTGATCGTTCTGTGGGACACTTTTGTATAGCTGCTACTGTCAGCTGCTCAGGAGAGCATATTTTTGAGATGCAGAAAACAAACCTCTCCAAACTTGCAAACACTTTGTTGTTTGCCCCTTAGGCGCATCTGGCAGTGAGACTGCTGCCGCTGACATGAACTCTCAGGTCTGATCTCCCTGCTCCCAGGATGAAACAGTTAGGTAAATCTGATGTGAGGGATCAGGAGTCAGCTTGAAACACAAGGAGAAATTGTCTTTTTCTCTGAAATATTTCTATGAAGTGAGACCAAAAAAAAGAAACTAAAGAGGAACCAGCTGATATTTCTACAGTAGGGACCAGCGAACTGTCTTCCACTTCCCATCCCTTTCATCCTTTCTTTTTCTCTTTGACAAGGTCTGCAAATATGTCAACTAATCTCAAAAAGTGGTACACAGAGGACTGATTCAAAGAGGTCAAAAGGTCTATAGAAGTGTCTCATGTTAATATTATTCACATGTTTCATTTTCTTCAGCCTATTTCCGAAATTCTCCTTTGAATCTTTCTTCTTGTTCCCCAATATAAAAAGGTATATCATAACTCAGGTATTCCAAAAATAAGATGCAAACTTATGCAATTTGGAAGGACTGCTTGCCTGATCTCTCATAAAGAGATGTGCAATGCACAGGGGAAAAAAAGAAGGATATGAATTGTGAGGCTCTAAATAATATTTTATCTTTTGTTCGAAGTTGACTACCACTTATTTCATATGCACATGACAGTCTGTAGGCAGTCCTGGTTAAGTGGTCTTAGGAAGCCTTAACTTAAGCCTCTCCTTACATGTGATCTCTGTCCAATTTCACAAGAGCTTCCATAAATATATGGTTGGCCTGGACCAATATTCAGGTATAATACTAAAGTAAGCATATAATCCATAGTGAAGAAAAAGAAAAAAAATATGTAAAAGAAAATACCATTTCTGGGTGAAATACTTTTGCTTGATTCTTTCACTATTGTGCTAAAAGAGACAATTTACTTTTTACATCAGCTTTGAGAAGTTTCTCAAAAAGCTTAAATCATACTGGTTTTTTTCCAGTGAATAATTTCTCATTTCAGATGTTTTGAGGCCATGTCCTCAAAGCTGATCTCAATCCATTCTAACATTTTACCTATTAATCTTGACCAGAACTGATTAGAGAATCAAGATTTTCTGACTCTCATAGACAGGACTTTCAGAAGCACTTGAAGGCTACTGACAGCTCATTCATTTCCCAAAATCTCCTACCTGATAAATGATTCCTTAAATGTTTTTCTAAACTAATTCAAGTTTCAGTGAAGTTTTCTGGCAATGTATGGACCAGAAAGCCCATGTGCCAAATGTTTCAATCTATTTTGTTTTTGCTATCTAGAAAACCCTTCTTATGAAGGAATTTATGAAGGCCTGCAGTGAAGCAAACAGCTGAAACGTGACACTCATATTAACCTCACAGACTGGAGGAAGGTGCTTATACCTCCTACAGATTTTGAATTTAGCTTTGGGCTTTCTTTTAGGTATAAGGCTGTTGCACTTCACCTGTTTTGTTTTCCCTACAAACTGGCTTTGGAAAGGATGAATTGAAAGTCATGCTACTCATATTTGATGTCTTGGAAACATCCTATTTTTTTTCTTCTGTTTAGCTGTAGGTGGGATGCACTTTATCAATGCATTTTCTGGATATCAGTGATTCTGGCAGATAGATCACAGCAGGTACTCCACTTTCTTGCTATTAAATCCAACATACTGCTATCTCACTAAGTTACACTCTTCCAAAACTTTCAGCACAAGTTTTCCCGTTTTTTTTCAGGCTCCGCATCTCCATAGTGATGTTTGATTGGACCACAGCTCCTGGATTCAATGACTCAGCTCCTGAATGGACACTTCTGCTCCTGGTAGAGTCTTTAGGAAGAATTTAAAGTCTATCTTTTCTTTCTAAGCCATATTAGCTTTTCTGGACATTATTTTTCCATTCTCCTCAGCACTGTTTCAACCATTACGTGCAAGACTAATTAGTCCCACGCAGTCTGTCAACACTTTCCTGATATAATATGCATATACATTGCTTACATTCATTGACAAAGCATACATTTGTGGAAATATTATTTGGAAACATTTTTTACATCTAAAAAACTTTATTATATTTACTAGAATAAAAAAAGTGAAATTTTGAAGGAGAAAAAGTGGAGTAACAGAAAAGAGTGATTTAGTACAGAAAAGAGTGAATAACCCTGGGAATCCTCCATTGGCATTGAGGAAATAAAGAATAATTCATTTCACAGTGCTTCTTCCCTCTCGCATTTTCCTGTATTCTCTTCTCCTCACCTCAGTCCTCACATCAATCTCTTGCCTTTCAGCACTGTATACACGCGCTATACATTCCTTCAGGGCAGTGCACAATTCCCTTACCTGTTTTGACAAGAAATGCACATTGAGTCACATGCCAGAGGCCATGGTTACACAAAAGTCACAGGTCAATAAAGATCACTTACATTTCCTATGAGCTTTTTCATCCTCCCTTTTCCCTCCGGGAGGCAGGGCCTCAGAAAGGAAAGAAAGAAATGTCAAGGGCTCCTTTGTCAAGTGCTTAAAAATTCCCCCAAACCCACTATTGGATGTCCCCCCCCCCCAACCTCTTGTTACCTTGCCTTAAGGAAAGTGGCCTTTTTCTCTTGGCCTTGTTCACCTTGAAGGAGTTCCTTATCCCTTCAAGAAGTTGGTCACTGACTTATCTCTCTTGATGATCTACAAGAAAGAAAAGATTAGTCAGTACTCTCTTTAAATTGTCCCTTACAAGGAGCCAATAAAATGATCTACATTGTATCACAGTTCAACATATCTGACATCTGTTCTGTAATAAAATTCGCTTCATACATATGCTTCTTCAAGCTCATACATATGCTCCCCACAAGCATCCCCCAGCTGCTCTTCTGAGGTCTTTTGGTAACACATCTATAGTATTACAGTAGTTGTATTTAAATGGGTAGTCTATTTCCTCACATTTGATCTAGTGACTACCTTGCTCAGTTCTGTTTGGTTGCTTGGTAAAGTCAGTTCCATATACTGTATTATGGCTGCTTAAATCTCATATTTTTTCTCTCTCAATTCCTTTTTTATTTTCTTTTCATTCCTTTCCTTTCCTTTTCCTTTTTCCTTTTTCCCCCTTTGTTCTTCTTCTTCCTCTTCTTCTTCTTCTTCTTCTGCTTCTTCTTCTTCTTTTTCTTTTCTTCTTCCCTTTCATTCGTTCTTTCTCTCAATTCATTTTCAGGGATTGTGTTGATTCCTCTATTTTGGACTTGGTACTCACAATTCTGGAAGAATCAAATTCCACTCACACAAACACTGATTATAACAGGAATTATTGCTTGACATATTAAGTATGTGATTTCCAGAATCTTTCATTTAATACAAGACCACTAAGAATTGAAATAAGTGCAAATAAGAATTTCACTCAATCTCTTGATGTGAGGGCTAAACATTTTGAGCCTAAGAAACAAGTAAGTCAAAGCATTGGAAAATGCACGTAGCCTATTTGGCCTCCCAGTATTTGTTTTGTAGACACAAAGGATGCATCTCACATGTTAGCACAGGTGAGGAGTGAGCTTCTAATGCAGTCTTCACATGTGTTCTTGCCAACAGAGCTTTGGCTTCCCTTCTGCAGCTTCAGAGCACATGAGCCAAATTCCTGCCAGAGGGAACTGAAACAGAAGATGCAAGATGCACTGCAGAAACGTGCATCCCCAAGGAACATAGAGGGAGTCTAAAGCAGAGAAAAACACAAAATACAGACAGTGTAAATTAGCCAAATTAGCATTTTTCTCTGTAGACCCGATCCTATTACTCCATGCTACTTGACAATAGAAACATCTTCAGTATTTGCTCTTAGAGGAACATTTTGGTCTCTAGCATGTGTGCATGTGTGCAAGCACAAAACATACACGGAAGTCTATGACATCTGAGGCACATCAAGAACTTGGATAAATATATGCAGAGTTAATTATTACCCAGGAAATACCTTCTTTTATTCATTATCTTTTATTTTTGGAGTAATGATCATGCTAACTATAAAGTAATTGGCAAAAGCCATCTCATTTTCTCATACTAATTCACTGGAAGCATAGCATGTGTAGGTACCTCTTAGAGACAATGTGGCTGCTGGCTGAGCACTAGCAATCTGAGTTGCTGTGGTCCTTCCTCTGTAGCTTCGTTATAATTATTTTATGAGGCACATTAACCACACAAAGCAGGTGTCAGTTTTAAATCTTCTATCATCCTAATATTTAAATTCAACACTTTTGGTTAGTTATAAAAAAAAAATCTATTCTGTAGTAGTTGTGGTAGGCATGTCAGGTTACTACCATTGGAAATAAGAGAAAATTGCCTAATGATTGGATGTGCTAATATTTGCGCTAATATTTGAATAAATTAGCCAGCAGCAGAGACCATTTGGTTCCTTTCCTTGCCCTATGCTTTAATTTCAGTAAGAAATGAGGAAAAAATGATTAAAATCAAATTGAAAACATTTAAATGCTTTGTGCTGTGATACACAATATGTCATGTAAGTATTTAATAACCAATTCTACAAAATAACTCTACAAAAATTCACATAGATTGTCCATTTCTATGACAGTAGGAATAAGTAGTACGATCATGTCATATCTGCTAGCAAGCATCTCTTCACTAGCTATCAGTCCACTTTACATGAGAGAAAAAAAAACAAAAAAATTAATTTTCTAGTATTCAAATTAAGAAATATATAATATCATTATACTGAACTGATGTTTGAACCTTGAAGAGGGGTCTTGTGCTGTTTAGAATCTGAAAAAGGTGAAGACACAGAAACCTGTGATACTTCCCAATAGCTCTTGACAGCTTCTGTAGTACTAGCAGGCAATAGCAGCCTAAGGAAACACCACTGGGAAGCCTGTTGAAGCATTCATCCAGAAAAAATAATTTCTTCCAGGAAAAAACCTCCTCTTTTTTTGAGCATGTGTATTTTGCTGTCATTCCAGCTGTGATCTGATAATGCAACTAAAACTATGGACAGCTTTTTGCCGAGATATATTCAAAATGAAGGAAGATATGAGAGAAGACAACCGTCATGGAAGCTGTCAGAAATAAGTGAGTGCCAGGAAGTCAGAACACACGTCTGGGACAGACCTGATGTTTATCTCCTAGAGACCAGGAAAAAATCTTAATTGGACAAGATTAATTAAAGCAGTCATAACTTTTATAGTGCTGCCTTGATTTATGAATACATCCTGGATGACTTCTATTGCATCTTACCAAATACAATATAATAGCCAAAAAAATTATCTGTCATCCAGAAAAAGCCAGAAAGGTCGTTAATTGCACTGCAGACTTCCTCAGATAAGTGAAGTCTTGATTATGCAGAGGAGAGACCATCTCATCATTGACATCAAAGCTGAGACACTTGAGAAAAGAAAAAAATGCATTGTACTCCAGGAAAAGTTAAGGTAAATTTTCTCCTCACTAGAAGTGCCTCTCTGGGTA
>JAUBOD010001108.1:493665-516958 GCA_032353885.1 Nothura maculosa | reverse complement strand
AGAAAAGAAAAAAATGCATTGTACTCCAGGAAAAGTTAAGGTAAATTTTCTCCTCACTAGAAGTGCCTCTCTGGGTATCCGTACTCAGCTGGGAACTATGTCCAGTACTCGATCAAGTCCACCTCTGCAAATCAATGTTTTTATACAATGATAGACAGACTAATATGGGGACATAGGTGTGTCCAGAAAATACTGGATAAAAAAAATTAGGGAAATTAAAGATATATTTTACTTTCACTAGTCTTAAATCTTGTTTAAATAAAGTTTTTAACAGTCACCCTTGAGAGAGTAATTTTCTTATTTTGAAGAAAAAAGGAGAAAAAAAATCAGGGAATCATTACGATTGGAAAAGACCTCTAAGATTATCGAGTCCAACCGTTAACTGTGCAACACCATGCTTACTAAATTAAGATCCTAAGTGCCTCATCTTCATGTTTCTTCCCTGAGCAACCTATTCCAATGCTTCACCCCTATTAGAAACTCGTCCTAATGTCTAACCTGAACCTGGGGCAACTTGAGGCCTTTTCCTCTTGTCCTATCAGTAGTTATTTCGGAAAAGAGATCAACCTCCATCTCTACAATCTCCTTTCACATAGCTGTAGAGAGTGATAAGGTCTCCCCTGAGTATTCTCCAGATTAACTAACCTCAGCTCCCTGAGCTGCTTCTGACAAGGCCTGTGTTCCAGACCCTTCGCCAGTTTTGCTGGACATGCTCCAGCACCTTAATGACTTTCCTGTAGTGAGAGGCCTAAAACTGAACACAGTGTTCAAGGTGTGGTACTCACCAGCAGAGTACAGGGTAACAATGATTTTCCTGGCCTTGTTGAGCCTCATACAGTTGATGTCAGCCCATCAGTTCAGCCTGTTCAGATCCTTCTGCAGAACCTTCCTACCCTCAAGCAGATCTACTCTTCCCCTCAGCTTGGTGTCATCTGCAAATTTGCTGAGGGCACACTCAATTTCCTCATTCAGATTGTTAATAAAGATATTAAAGAAGGCTAGTTCCAACACTAACCTCTGAGGAGTGCCACTCATGACTTGTCGCCAGCTGAATTTACCTCCATTCACTACCATTGTCTGGGTCTGGCCATCCAGCCAGTCCTTCACTCAGTAAACTGTCCACCTGTTTAAGCCATGGGATGCCAGTTTCTCTAGGAGAAGGCTGTGAGAAACAGTATCAAAGGCCTTACTAAAGTATAAGTAGACCATTCCCACAGCCTTTCTGTCATCCACTAGGCAGGTCACCTGGTCATAGAAGGTATTCTGGTTGATCAGGCAAAACCTGCCTTTCATGAATCCATCTTTGCTGGGCCTAATCCCCTGGTTGTTGCAAACACACTGTGTGATCACTCTCAAAATGACTTGCTCCATATCTTTCTCTGATACCAAGGACAGGCTGATAGGCCTGTAGTTTCCTGGATCCTCCATCTGACTCTTTTTATGGATGAGTGTCACAATGGCAAGTCTCCAGTTGTCTGGGACCTCCCCTGTTGACCAGGACTGGTGGTAGATGCTACAGAATGCCTTGGCGAGTGCTTCTGCTGCCTCCCTCAGACTAGCCCCATAGATATGTGAGTGTCCAAATGGAGTAGCAGGGCGCTGTTTTCTCCTAAATTATGAGGTGGTTATTCTCTACCGTATAGGTGTCTTCTACCTCAGGGGGACAAGGGGGACCTTGAGGATAACTGATCTCGGTGTTAAAGACAGAGACAAAGAAGGCATTAAGCACCTCAGCCTTATCCTCATCCTTGGTGACAATGTTCCTTGTCACATCCACTAAAAGATGGAGATTCTCCTTGGCCCTCTTCTTTCTGATTAATGTATTTGTAGAAACATTTTTGGTTGTCTTTTACAGCGGTGACCAGATTGAGTTCCATAACAGTTCCCTAAGAACTCCATAAGAAAGAAACCTTGAGGCATGAAGTCATGATTTCTGCAAGGCTGCAGGTAAAAGCAGTTAACATTACATAAGGCTCCAGTTCTCAAAACCCAGACAGATATGCATAACTCTATCAAATACACTCCCAACTATATTCCCATAAATCCAGAGTAACTCAATCAATTTCAGCTGTAAGCTAGTGTAACTGAGGTCAGAAATGTGACCAATAGGTCTCTGAACAATCCTTTATTTGAAAGATAAAATAATTTTGCAAACTTCATCCATTCAATTCTGGATCAATTGAACAAAGCCACTTAGTCATGCTTATATTTGCATCAGGAAGGATAAAACTGCAATAAGAAAACATTTGCTGAGTTTGATATCGTTAAAGACCTTAACACAATACTCCTGAAAGCAGTGTCTCTAGTAACATCTACAGAATAAAATTTGTGTAGTAGGTCTTCACAGAAAAAAATTGTTTTGATTGATTACACCATAATAGTTATATCTTTCTCTTAGAAGGCCTTGAAATGAGTTATTTATCCTATAAAAGTCCTTCTATCACTGACCCGTAAGTCACACCACTACACAAAGTTTATGGCTAGTCTGTTTCAAGAGATGTGTAAAAAGGGGTCAGAGGAAAATGTGAGTGATATAGCATGTTATGATATTCTATTTTTGTGATTTAAGAGCTGTCATTGATACACTGGAATTTTTAGTATCATCTTCAAATTTACATACTTAGAAATCTAAGTAGTACTTGCTAAGTCTCATTCATATAGCATAAACCTTAATAGAAACACTTAAACCCTGTATATGCCATCTAGATACAGAACTGGATTACTCACATAAAATTGACCAACCTAATTGCTCCCTGAGAGATTCACCTGTAAAGTTGCTCCTACTTACCGCTCTTAGCATCATCTTCAAGGGTTTGCGAATGAAGGCTGATCGGAATAGACAAACTCCTGTTAACAACCCAAAGGGTTATACATTGTTTTAAATCAGAAATGTGTCAAACACTTGTAATCCCTTGATCCTATCATTTTATACTTCATAGGGGATCCCTTTTGAGAAGGGTTTATGTGTCCCGACGTATTTGGAAATATTCCTTGACAGGGTAAATTCTTTGAGGACATAAATCAAAACTACAGCTGCTCTCCTAAAAGCTGTCAGTGATAATAGCATCAGAAATTGGATTAAATAAGTCCTGTTGAGAGACAGTATGTCCATTTCGACATTCAAAACACACACGTACTACTGGAGAAACCTCTATTACCAGAGTGGGGAACAGACAATGAGGAATTATAATAATGTCTTTCAGCATATAAGAGACAAGCTTGGGAGCTTTCCCAGAGCAGAACTCTGCTTGCTTCATACAGTCAGTATTAACTTGCACATGCTTCTTTGAATAATGTAGGCATAAAGCTCCAACATATTCTAGAGTGGTATGAATAAAATCTAGCTGTGATTTCATGTGAGAATGGATAGCACAAACATGTTCATTTGCTTCAAAAACAGTAATCTGTTATATAGCAACAGAGCAGGAAGAATTTCATGCAAAACATGATAAATATGTAACTGGGATTTCCAGGTGACAGTTTGTTTTGGCTCCCTCCCGCTGTACTGTTTTTCTCTTTTCAGAAAAGGATTGCAAAAATATAACAGTGATTTATACTTATTTGCTTTGAAAACAAAAATGTTGGAGCTCGACAATGCTCAACTATGGCTAAGTTTCTTCTCTTCCGTAGTAGAGCTCATTGCTATATAAGTTTCGGTATGAATTGTTTTTTCACCCATTTCTCAGTAGGATTAGCAATTACGCCACCCCTGTCATTACTAACAAACACCCATCAGCTCTGTTTTTAGTTTGTTTGATCCTGCTTGTACAGGAAGCTGAGACTTGGGGACGAATTCTGCTCTGAATTATATCAATATGAATATGAAGAGATTCTTTAATATGCTGTATTATCATATTTCTTTATATTTCCATTTTTTTTTACCAGAGTAGTTTAAAGGATATTAAAAAAGATTATTATCGCATAAAAATCTCAACATTTAAAACATCTATGACAGTTAAGGTATGCGGGTCCCACAGTTAGCTGGACTACACATGGAATCACCAAATTTATAGTTATTTTAGGCTTTCTGCTTTCACATCACTATGGAGGGGTTGGACTGACTGAGCACGAGCCATGAAACCACCCTGTACTGCACATCAAATATAGCTTGGACATTTCTGGGCATAAAGCACACAGCTTTGACCAGACTAACAGATGTCCAGTTACTCTCAAGAAAGATAACCAGACTTCAACAAATTCTTGAAGACAAAGCCAAACTTGTCTGAGAGAAGCAGATGTACAGAAACTCTTAAGTCCTGTGATGGATGAAAGGGGTGGATTTACTTGTCTTGTATGTTAGAGTTCCATTTTTCTTGATCTTCTGGCATCTGAGTGTCCCTAAAGTGATTGGCCTTATTCCCTAGGTCACTGATACCGCTGAGCTCAGTGTCAAGGTGCAGCATGATATGGAACTAAGCCAGTGTTTTGTCCCCTCTGCCAGTCTCCCCCCAGTTTCTACTGGGCACAAAAGTGCCTTGACCTGCGTCATGTGCCGTAACGCACCCATTGCCCTGGCCTTGCTCCCTCCCATTTTGCTGCTTTTCTGGGAAGTATCCTGTTTGGGACTGATTGCTGCTGCTCTAGCAGTAATTTTGCTTGTGTTAAGAAATGTGCTCTTCTAAGATATATATATATATATCCCCAAAATATTTGCAGAACTGCCCATGATCTGTGCAAAATTTACAGCATAGTCGCCTTTTAGGAATTTTTATAAGTATTTCTTCAGATAAAAATATCCTTTATACCTTTATTTACTTAGTAGTTATGAGCATATGTGAAGTTAGAGGATGAAACAGATTGTTATCCCTAGCTATGATGTATGCTTTAGGCTCAAAATCAGCAAGTTGATAAAAGAGTCATTTTTAAATGCATGGACTATCTGAATTCTACCTTATATCTTCAGGGTCACAAACCAAATGCTCATTTGTTACCCAAATAGAGATTCATTATTCTGACTGAAACAAACATGATTACCTGTTTATCAATTCAAAAGTAATCTATTTTTTATTTACCAATATATTACATTGCTGAGCAAAGAATTATCTTTCCATTGTTTATCTGCCTGACTATTTAAGAGGATTATTATTGTAGAATAATCATCTTGCTTTAATTACCAAGAGGAGAATCGCGTCATTTTATTAATTTTAGGATTTATGCCAAGTTGGAAACAGCATATAAAACATGGAATCATTCAGTAGCTGACAGCAGTTTGTTAACACTTCCACGAAGTCTTTATCAGGAAGAAAAAAATAAAGGCAGAGGATGAATATATTCTGTTTTTAAGTCAAGCAGTTTTAGTGAACAGTATGAACACACATTCTTGGATAGCACATACCTCAGGCATACAATGTATCCACATCACTGCTTGATTAGCGAGAAGCTGTAGGGACAATATATTTTGATGAGCTGAAGGCCACATGGGCAGTGTTGGAGCAGGGAACAGTCAGGGGTAAGTTTATGCTGATCATCAGGGTCACCACAACATTTGTATGGACACACTCAGAAACTCATCCTTCACCTTATGTTGTGGTGGTCTCCTTCAGCAAGCAAGGGTTTCATCCTCCAGCTGGCTCAGCTCAGGAGGCTGCTGCTGCCTCTTGGTACATTGTTCTTCCTTGGCCCAATTATTTAATTTATATTAAGTCTTCCTTAACAGCTGGGAGATTGGAAAGGCATGTAGAATTCAGGACTGATGTCTGCTTTATGAAATGTGGATGGGCTGCAATACATAGCATAGCAGCGGCTTACTAAATCCTAAGATCCCCAGTTCTGCCTGCTGACTGAGAGATGGATGTGCTTGCACCGGAATTCGATCTTCCAGAAGAAAATCCCCCCCAAAATATAGTGTTTTTAATCTAGGCTTAAGGTCAGCTAAATATTTTCTCCATACATTATATTATATATAAACAGGAAGATTCTTTTATTGACAGAGAGGAAAAGGCCATATATGTATATATTTTCCTCTTTCTCATAAAAGCTCGTATATATGAATCATTGGCTTTAATCCAAGCCAGGTTAGTGTGAAAGAGTCAGTCAGTGGAGCTGGAGCATCCCAGGTTTAAAAGATTTGGTTGCAATTAGGTTGCATTTAGGCTTCTGTTTATTAAGCCATTTATATCTCCCCAGACCTTCAGTTCTTTTTTAAAACTCATGGTAAAGTAATTCAGAAGCAACAACTATTTTTCCATATGAAGAAGAATTATTCTCTGAAATATGAGAAATAATGGTGTTGTGCAACCAAATCTCATAAGAATATCCAAAAATCAAATGCTCTGACTTTTGCTAGCAGGTGCTTTCAGCTAACAGCTAAAAACAGAGTTTACTTTCTGAAAATGCTAAAAGAAAGTTTCAATTCTCAAATTCAAATACTAAGAACTAAAAAAAAAATTAATAAAAAATACATTTTTATATTCCTATTCTTACTAAGTTACTCAAGGATATTATGTGATCTTTGCAGAGATATAGGATTAAGAATTTGTAATTGAAGGACTCCTAAATTTATGGTATCAACTAAAGTCAACGTTGTACTCTCGATTCACTGAAAATAACATATTCCAGAAAAGTCTGTTAAGTAGTCATCATACAAGCCAAAGTCATAATGAAGAAAGCTGAACAAATAATTCACAGTGAATAATTTACTCAAACCTTGTTTTGGGTTGTGGAGAGTCAGTGAGCAGATTTCTTGAGTTTTATTTGTTCAGAAACATATATGCGAACTCAGTATATATTATTTTTAACTGTACACATAAAAAGGGAACTATTCATTAAATGTAATTGATTTTTATAGTAAAAGACACTCATGGAATTAAACTTCAGTTAGTTACATAAACTGTGCAGTTTTTTTTTCTGAATGCAGTGAATCAACAAAATAGTGAAACTCTTTTTCATTAAGAGTGACATCAAAAATAATCTAGGGTTTTGAATAGCTCACCTATTATATATTGCTAAGGAGATTTAGAGGAAAACAAGAAGCATTTTGCTCTTCAGACAATGATAAGCTTACTCAAAAATACAGGCAACTGTAAGATTTGCACCTCTGGCACAAGGTTTACACTTACTATTTCTTTGCCATACTTGCGCCATGCAGGTGTGCACATTGCACTCACTCTTTTAGATACCTGGTGTCATGAGAAGATACAAGCAATTCAGTCTTCCTCCAGTATATGTACAGTTATGACTTTCACCATAGTGAAGTTTTGGCTAGCTGAAACACCGTGTCCTGGTGTGACATATTTATCTTTGCGGAGGGGGAGCTAAGCTACCTTATTTGCCTGTGCACACATATAAAAAATAAATAAATAAATAAAGGTTTCAATGCTGAATCCAGCAATACATACCCCAGACAACAAACTGCATTGATGTGCTTGGATTTATGCGAAGTTTTCTGACATTTAGATGGAGCTGCACTGTTCTCAAAAGCACTGCCTCAGCTCGCAGGGGTATTAGTGTGCTGGAGCAAAGTAGCTGCCCCGTGTCCCAGGCTGGATGTCAGCTCCCCATCACGGGGTTTATGGTGCTCTTGGTGAGCAGCACAAAGCTCGGCCAGTTATGTGAGGAAATGAGCTCCACTCACCTGTTTAGCTGCTGCATGGGCAAGGCCACAGAAATTTTAAATCTTGGATTTCTAACACCAAGAGGTATGAAACTAAGTCCTATAGCATTTAAATGTGGTTCTAAAATGGTGACTATTAAACATATGATCACATTGTTCTCCTACTGGAAATTATATGGACTGTTTAACTATAGAGAGATGATACTTTATTGAAATTGATGAATCTTTTCTTCAAGTGTCAAGCTGATACCCTATGAAAAGACACAGAGTTATGAATCAACATTTAACTTTTGATGTCTGAAATATTTACAGGTAAGGAACAAATTTGCCCGGGGTAGAAGATATAAAGGGCAATTCCCTCTTCCTGCCTTTCCCAATTCTACTTAAAAATTACATATAAATGGTTTTGCTAGAAAAGCATGAAAGGAAAACAGCAGCAATTCAGGTGACACCAAAATATATACTTTTAGAAATTATGTAATAGAGCGATATTTTCAAATGATTGCACTCTTAACATTCTATAGCCATAATATAGTGGATATTAATGTTAAGCTCTCCAAAATACTGAGTCCCATCCAATATAGAAAATGAAAAGTTGAGATTTCTGTTGTTCTTGCTATGATTTTATCACCCTAAAAGGATGTTCTAAATGATGTAGGAATTAAACTACCAACCATAGAGAGCAGAAGTCACACAGAGAAACCTTTACAGTTACACTGGATTGCATTCAGTTTATAATCATTAGTTACAGATCCTTCCAAGCAAAATAGATAATAAAATATAAACAGCTAAAAATAAACCAAAAAACCCTATGTATTACATTGACTTCATTAAAACTTCTTCTAATAGCATGTTTTCTTTTTCAGCTTTTTCTTTTCTTTTCCTTTCCTTTCCTTTTCTTTTTAACTGCAGATATTTTCTGATACATAATTATCACAATGATTACCTAACAAATAAAACAAACAAACAAAAAAGGTAAGTCCCTAAAATTAAGGATTAAAGGTGCATTTTCTCTTTGGAGGTCAGATGGAATTCTACTTTGAAAATTCATCTCATGATTTTTCTTAATAATATTGTTATTCAGCTCCAGAATAACTACTGTTCTACTAATCTTATTTTAAAGTATACAGCTAATAATTGTGTAATATGCCACCCATTTCCTGCTGGGTAGATTTTCTGTACAAACATTTATCCATTCAGGCCCAATTTGATTAAATGCGATATGAAAACCTTCCTGTGGGATTCCATCAACATAGCATTTTATTGATATATATAATATAAGGAAAAGAAGCACTGACCTCTGAAATATGTTGTAAACATTGATTAAATATTTTAAATTACTGCAGGACTCCTAAGATTTAAAATAGCATGGAAGTGATTTTAATACTTAGTACGTACTATATTTTTTTTTCTCTTTCCTGATCACTTTACAGATACGAAGTCCCCTCAGATGTTCGCAAAGGGCTCAAAAGTCCAAATAACAAAACAAATAGTTGAATTTGTAGGAAAATTAGAAAACATTGGAGATGCTCTCCTCCATAGAATGTTGTTCTCTAAAGCACAAGAAAAATACATAAACCTTATTAGGCCTACAGGTACTTACTGTATATTCCCTGTTACAGAAGAATAATCATTATTCATGGACTGGTTTCTAAAGAAAGATTGTTTTATAATCAAGGGAAAAGGATTTACATTTTATAAAAATGAAAATCAGTCTACTTTTCAGTAAAAAAAATATTACCCTCCTGTTGTATACTATTTATATGCTCTTAGACACATACAGCTGCCATTCTGATGAACCTGGTGGTCTTGTCTTTTCCCCAGAAAAGTGCTTGTCGTTTGGACTGCCTGCCATCATACACCATGAATTTTCCTTGGATAAAGGAGATGCAGCAAATAGTTTTTTTTTCATGCTTAACCCAGCTAATCAAAAAGCTAGTTGCTAAATGCAACCTTTACCACATACCACTCATAATATCATTGCATTTTTTCAGCACTTTAATTTTCCTGAAAGTATTCTTGGTGTCAATTGATTAAATTCTGTATGCTCTAGAAATACATTTTCACTGACCTAACTTTGGAGTGGTAGGTAAGGGAGTAGTTACAGAGTTATACACTCCTAACCATACAAATATGTCTCTGTGTATATATATATATTGTTAAGTAAAACTGACAGATCTCCAGGCAAGGCCTTTCCAGGCTTATTTCTGCAGTCCAGTACAGTAACTCCTCAATGATGGTTTACAGTATATTCATACATGCAGGGGAAAACTGGTCAAAATAAAATATTGCTTTAAACTGGAAAACAAACAAAGTGTTTCCTACTATTTTGTTACTAAAATATGCTTCATGGAAGCATACTTGAAAATAACATGACGTGTTGTCAGGTTTGACTTTGTGCGTGCCAAATAACTGAGGTTTCAACCACATTTATTATATTGTGTATAGGGAAAGAACTTATAAAAAAGAAATAATTGAAAATTAGTTCTCTAATATACAGAGTACTCTATTCTCTTCTGCTGCTTTTATGGCAGGGCAATTGCAGAGAAGTCAATGGGACTATGTAATATGGATAGTGTGGAAAGCCCAGTGTTTTCAAAGACATTTGCTACTTCCTTTCAGCTGAAGCTTCATCACTTCCCGAGTCTGCCACCAACAAAATCAGCTCAGCTGTTTTTTCTGTTCTCGGAGGCTGCAGAGAAAATCTTGTCTAATCCAAGTACAGAGGAGCTGCTTTTGATACTTGGCATTGCTAAGGATGGACATGACAATGAGATAAAAAAGCAAAGCTTCACAATTTGGGTGAAACATTTGGGCACTTGTCTAATCAATGCCTTAGCAGAATTGAATCTCAAACCTCTGAAGACTTTCAGACGTATGGTTCTATTGTGCTTGAAAAGTCAAAGCAGTATTTTCTACAAATGCAGCACATAAAAAACAAGGCAACTTTTGCAGGAAATCATTTCCAATAGTATGTGTGTTTCTTTTTTCAACATGAACATTTGTTTTTATCATTTTGTTTTCAGATAGCAGAGGAAAGCCCAGCTGGGAGATAGGCAGGGAGTCAAACAGAGGAAAAGGGATCCCTGGAGGGTTAGTGATGTTCAAGCAGATGGGGGAGGAGGGAAGAGAGAGCAACAGCAGATGGGAGGGGGAAAGACACCAGAAAGGAGCAGATGTGGGGGTGGGAGGGGGCTAATTTTGGTTAAAGAGAAAGGAGGACAAATATGAATTTAATTTGTAATTGCACATTTGGAATCTTCTGTCTTTTTCATGAACACTTTTATAATACTTTGTGTGCGCTATACTAGCAGTAAGTTTGACTATTCTGCAAAACGTAAAAGGCAGAGTAAAAAATATCCATGTCACTTGCATAAGCATTTGGAATTGGAAGGTGTCTATAAGAGTTGCTCCACCATGAGGCTTTACCTCTAAAAAAGGTGCAAATTGGAAGATTCTATTTGTACTGAACTCAACTGCGCAAGGTACACACTGAGAAGATATGGGCTAGGAAACAAATAAAGGGCAGATGCTCACATATAGACAGCAAATGGATGTTTGAATTTCAAGAGTTCAAGAAAAATATTAATAAAATTTAAGTTACCAAGCCATGAGCTTGACACATAGGTCTACCTCAAATAAATAATAAAAAATTCACTACCCTTGTTCACATGCAGAATTTTTCATTTTGTATGAAGCCATCCTCTATCTTCTGTCTCGTTATATATTTTTAAAGTTACATTTCATTGCTGTGCTTCCTGGCAGGGTGTATAGGTTGTGAGCAGAGTCTGACTGAGATTTCTGCAGCTGAAAGTTAATTAGTGTGTTGGCAAGCTGTCAGCTAGACTTTTGTCTGTTTGCTTTTCATACAGAAATGAATGAGAGTGGATTCCAGAGGTGTCTGAGTACAATTAAGTATCTCACTCTCTAAAATAAATATTTTATATTACTGCATGCTTTTAGGAATCAGCCAGAATGTATTTGTTGATGTTATTTTCCACTGACATCTTTAAATGTAAATATATGTAGGTAGGTAGAAAAGATGTAGTGTAATTGCATCTGTTTGTTGGAGGGCTAGGTTGTGTGCTCAGTTTAAACCTAGAATAATCTAGTGCAATCTACAAACCTTCTCTCAATTTATACTGGAATAATGGAGGCCAAATTCTGTCCCAGTGTAATTGGACCTAATTTAGTTGCTAGTAATATGGCAGTAAAGTCTGTGTAAGCTGTTTAAAAGAAGATATTTCTATTTTCTGTTGAAAACCTGCTAAAAATATTGGAATATGAAGCAGTCTGAAGTTAATAATAAACCTTCACCTGCACTAATGGCTAGGTAATACATGTGACAAAAAGAAGGCTAGATTTCACTGCCCAAATTTAAGAGAGAACTGCAGCCATTTACAGTCGTAGCCCCAATGTTTGGCACGTGCTCAGCAGCTGCCTTTGCAGTCTTATCTTTTAACTAAGGTTAAATACAGAAATACTGCAGAGCAGATTTTTCTGTTTGGTGTATTTTTTTTCTTATGTCCAGCAGCCCATCTATGTAAACATACACATTTCCACCACTTGGTTAAACTCTGCACACTTCTTTCCAGGATCCAAAAGTGGAGTGGTCCAATACCACTCTGCTTCCTTCTATACAGAGATCATTACTACATGCCAACACTACTGTCACCTTTCAGGTCTAAGAGCTCCCTGCAGGAGTAAGACACAGCTCCAGATATCACAGGCCAGAATTATTCCTATCTTTCATTGTCTCTAAGAGAGAATATTCACCATCTCTTTTAGGGATGCTTCAATAATGCCACAAGAGCACACAAGTAACTGGTAGAATAGGAGATGACTATGAAAAGTAAAGGTGGTTCTGCAGCCCACAGTTCAGGCTCAGCATAGTTTGACTAGCAATTCAGCTTGTGGAAAAGCTAATGTCTCCAGCCAGGTGTGAGGCCTCAGAAGCTCATGCCTTTCCACTGTGGCAGCAAGAGGAGGTGATGGCCTCCACACGGAAGGCCTGCTGTCAGTGTGAACAGAACTAGCTTCTGCTCAAGCAGTTTAGCCCTTCCTGAAGGAGCAGTATAGGTGATAAAAATCTGTATCACATCAGAATATTATCTTGAGGTGTCACAGGATACTGCTTCCCAGGAAATTTGATATCTCTTAGACAGACAAATTTCTATAGCATATTGCCCTGCTGCTGCAGACTAGGCAACATATAGGTCTGAAAAGAGAAACTTCCAAGTTTTTAAGATGCCTCAGTATTTTCATATAATAAACTTATTTCTATAATAAACTTTTACTCACTTTCATATAATAAACTTATTTCTATAGTAAACTTGGCACACTTCCTGAAACACCACAGCAAAGGAAGTCACTAAAACACCTAGGCCTAAAGAATCCATGTTCTCTTGGGGGCAGTTGTCTTCTCATGCTGTTTGCTTAGCTAGTATGTGTATTAGCACAGAGATCAGGCGTGATGCTGTTCCCTTCTGGAATCCCATCTCTACTCTGTTTTGAAGTTCACTCCAAAAGCGCCAGCTCAGAGCCTTCCCACATTGTCATTGCCTTTTACCTGAAGAAGGAAGACTCCCTTGTGCTCTCATCAGTAAATGCATGTGTGAAATTTAGTGTATTAGTTTATATATTTTATAAAAGATGTAAACTATTTGGAGTAGAAATGGTTCCCAAGTGTTCGTATATAACCCACAAAGATTCATATTCATCCCTAACCCACTAATCCTGCAGTTTTGATGGCTTAAAAGCCTGCTACTTTAGAATTCTTTGTGTCTATATCTCCATCTGGCCCTTAATTGTTTCTCTTCTATATTTATTCATATTCCAGATCATGTGTTGGTATACAATGTCTTTATCACAAATTGATTTAAATCTGTCCGGCTCCAAGTCTCAGAATCCATCAGCATAAAGCAAAGCATTTATTTCCTGTCCATCACACAATACTGCTGAAGCAGTCATGACTTCCAAGCTCCGAAACACATCAGCACATAAATTAGTAAGTGCAATTTATGAGAGCAGATTCATAACAAGTATATTTCTAATGGCATTGTATTAAACAGGAATGTTTAAGTCAAGGCAGCTTGTTCCTCCAGATTGTCAGTCATTTTCAATCACGGTAAGTAGGAGTGAAAGCAATTTCTGGAAATACATGAGTTTCTTTGTTTGAGACTTTTGTTTTAACAAATGTTGCTAGTTCGGAGATGATGCCAACAGAGAATTGGGTAGGGTTTGCCACTTTACCTCAGGTCACCTCAAACCATAAGCTTCTAAAGGCACTGAAATAAAGAGCAGACTACTGTTAATGTTGCAGAGCTTTAGAGAATGTCCTAAAGAGACCTTTGTTATCTTCCATGAACACCAGGAACGTCTAATCCAAGTGTCATGAGGGAAACAGGTTATCTTCATTACTGGGTTGAAGCAGAGAGCACGCAACAGCCTGCAGGAGTAATTCAACACAAGTTGCCACGTACTTTTGGAAGAAGCACTCTGTTAGAACACCCATTGCATCGTTTGAAGTCCATTAATCTTGTGAAGAACAGGAGAGCTGCATTCCCCATCCTATTGCTGGTGTGAAGCACCAACTGCTCAGCCAAGTAGTCACAACTTGTATCTAGCAAGAGATGCGTAACAATGCGGCCATTGCTGATGGCTCTCGTTTGCTCCTCAGTAACTAATTTGGCAGGATTTGTCAGTGCTTCTCTTTTCTCCTCCTACCTGCAGAGGCAGAGGAACCCTACTGAACAGTGTAGTGAAGGTTAAAGATGATGTTTGCCCTTTAAGTGAACTAGGCTACCTAGTAATAAGGTCTCTTTATCAATGCACAGCTTGGCGGCAGCTGAACACTTCTCTCTGGAGACTTCTCTGATCTCACCCCAGGCCTCAGATCCCAGCTTGTCAGGCTGAGCTGGAGCTTTGTGCACTAGTAAGGACCAGAGCTGAGCATATGCCTGTCCTGCCCTCCTCAACACCTTCCCTAGGTCCCGCCCTTCCTTGCTCTTCAGAAAGTTCTAGGATGAGAGGATGACATTGAAAATGGGATGCTTAAAAAGGTTAGAATCTTACTCCATGGTACCCCAGTGCACTCGGCTCTGCTGAATGAAATGCATCTGAATGTGATCTCCCTGGCGGGCTTGGGAAAGCCAACCAGGCATTTCAGGTCAGGGCAACTCAGAGAAGGGAATCAATGCAAGAGGAGATGGAAAACATTCATCGATCCTGAACCTCACACAATAAAAGTTCTAATAGCTTGACCCAGGTGACCACATAAGCGTCGTGTACGACTTTTTTTTTTCTCTTCTCCAGTTACCTTTACACTGATGCTGTTGGGAAAGAACAATAGATGGACAGATATTAAGAAATTAATTTTTTACGTATGCATAATCACAAATCACCAAAACCATTATGTTATGTCAGTGCTGATGAACTTTGCTACTCTTATAAACAGAGGTACTTTTTCCCGAATCTAGTATTCATTTCAGAGCAAGAACCTTTGTTTTGGGGTCTCATTCAGTTCTTTCCAAAAAGTGCAGGTGAAAGCCCAAGTGGAATTAACAAAAGCAAAACCTTCACATTATCAAAGGGTAAATAAATATTCCTAACAGAGGAGTGCCTTATGTAGCACATCTTTCATTCAGCAACTACATTTATTCAGATTATTTGCAGAGATTTACCTTCCTGCCAGATCAAATCAATACCTCCAACCCCAAAAACTCAACAGCAAGCAGTTAAAAAAAAAAAAGAAAAAAAGAAGACATTTCATAGTCCAGGCCTCTTTTCAATGATCCCCAACAGGTGTGATTTTTTAGTTTCACTCTGCTACTCACAAACAAGACGTGAATGTGTACAATGAAATAAGTTTTCACTCTGCATACATGCACTGGAATTTACTATATACTATAAAACTTGCCAAGTGTCAAAATCCTCATACATTTCTTCACTATATACTTGTGTACATGGATACATGATTTTTTTTCCAGGAAAACATCTTAAAAGTAGAATATTTGAATTGAAAAATATATTCAAATCATAAATTAAGCAAGAGTCTTTTTGATCACTTACTTGAGAGAAATACATTTACATTTTCAAATGTAATGATTTATTAAAGTAGCATGTGTTAAGACATTGCCAAGGAGCTGGCTGCTTTCTAGAGTTCATTTTTCAGCTTGCAAATACTCATGAATGAATCTTAGAATTTTGTTTTCATTGCTGCTCAGCACTGTCAATCTTTTAATTCCTTGCAAAGTTCTAATTACTGGAAACACTTTTTGATGAATATTCTGAAGGCTTATAGTAAGTGAAAATCAGTGTTTAGAAAATCAAGTGAATGCAATCATTCCATTAAGGCATGATGGAAAAGCAACGTTTTTCCTGTTTGTCTTTTGCTATCAGTTTGCTTATTGTAATAGCTCTTTTATCTCTGTCTTTATTTTATACTCACTCTACTCTGTAGTGCTTTTGTACTCAATGGCATCAGATAAATCAATACTTTTGATGTTTGTTCTTGCCTTGATATGTATTCACAAATCCTATTACCATACAGATTGGAGAGGAAAATATACACCAGAATTAGTCAAATTAATATTTTATTTGTTCTATCTATGTCTCACAGTGACTGATTCCATTTGGTCTTTAGCATTTGTGATTGGTCAAGTCAGCTGATTTAAGAGTAGCCAGGACTTTAAGAATTTTTTCTACTGCAAATTTAAATGTACTATACACATATTTTCCCAATATCTGGCAAACTCTGTTATAGAAAAGATGCTAATATAATACACTGAAATGTGCACTTCCCTATGTGCACCAGCAAAGTGACATATTTTCAATGAAAATTCATCATATCTGCAGGAAGCAGAATAATCAAGGTCTCAGCATAGGCTTCTAGTGAGATGCATGGGGATGCATCTAGGCCCTCTCTTCCCTTCCAGCAGGCTCAGCTGGATCCCGCATGCAGCAGCCGCACACACCGCAGGTTGGCTCCATCCAAATTCTTCCTCTAAATCCTCTCATCTGGAACTAGTGGAGAATAAAGAGAATACAGTGAAGATTAAAAAACATCAAACACCACTATTATGGCAAAGAAAAGTTGCTGATAGGAATTTATCATTATTCAGTGAAATTTAGGTGTAAAATGAGCATATACTTTGTAAAACAGAAGTTGCTCAAGGTCCTCCTCTCTCATAGAGTTATGGCTCAGGTATACACTTAGGCAAAGCAACTTCAGGTTCTGTTTGTATAAATGAATGAACAGATGACAGTGCCATTACTTACCCTGGAGACTGAAAGTTTTAGCCTTGTAATTTATGTTTAATAATTTAACACATTAATAATATTTTAGATGTGGATTGTTGAACATAAGCATGGAGATTATTTAAATGAATATTTAATTTTTATTCACCTTGACAGAAGACAGAACATGTATTTAATTGCCAACAATAAAAAGTAGAAAATTTATCATAAAGAAAGTAATTAACAAAGTGTTCTTACAAATAAGAAATCAGGGGTCTTATTTTTCCCCAATCAGAACGATTACTGCAATATCCAAAATTAATATATATTTTTTTTTAGATTATAAAACAACATCATCATGGAACTTTGTGGTCTAAAAGCTGATATTTCCAAAATATTGGCAGGGTATTTAACAGAATCACCTTTGTAAACATGGTGATTTTCATTGGCAGCTTCCCAACAATGTATCTGCATTAGCATAAAACAGAGATTATGTTTCATATAAATAATTGTCACTATTTTTCTGTTTTCTGAAAGTATCTCAACCTTGATGCACTTTCATTTCAAAAAAAAAAAAAAAAAAGATTTTCTTGAGACCAGCTGAGACCAGCTTCTAGCTATTTGCTATATGGTAAATATGTCATCTTGTATCTACTGCTTGGGGTAAAGTTTTGGAAAGTCTCTCAAGATTCTTTCACATATACTGTACTTTTGTTTTTTTAGTATGTATTTGTTCTCATATTATTGGAAAAGTGACTGCTTTGTGGGGATTTTCCTGAAGATTTTTTTCTATTATTCTTGTCCTTAGGATGCAATCAAATCAACCTTTGAAGAACAGTTGCTCATTTTTAATATTGCTTCTCCAAAGGTATTATTTGACTGAATTTCAACTCACCAACCTACCTTCCTTTAGAATTTATAGAGACTTTAATTCCCACCTTTTGCCTTAAGCTGATACATTTTTAGCTTTACTTATTTTTACTTTCCATAATTCTTAGAAATTGAGGGGCATTTTTCTTCTTCAAAAGGCTGAAAAAACCTTCCAAAAGAAACTCCAGGATGAAACTTATCCTGAAAAGTTTTGCATCACCGTTTACAACTAATTACTGGTAAACTAAATAGCTCCTGACACACTGTGCCAGAAATCATGCATATCTTTTGTGGGTATCCAATATGAGCCACATATGTGCAATTTTTATTCGCGTTCCCTTCTGTCTAGCCAAATTATCAGATCATTATGGCTTGTTTGCCTGCTTGGGCTATGTTCCAAAGCATCCTGCACTTGTATCCTTTTTTTTCCCCTACTGGTCACTTACTGTGCTGGAGGCTATTTTTAGTATTGCTAACTCTTCCTCTTGTCTAACAGTTTTCAAGTATGCAAAAGTCTGCTGCAAAGAGCAAGGGAATAATCTCTTCTCCATATCCATGGCAGATAGGACAAAAAATAATGAGCTTAAATTATAGTAGTGAAGATTTAAATTAGATGATATGGAAACAGCCAAAGCTAGAGAAGAACAAAAAAACATTTCCAGCTAAAAGGAAGGTTAAGAATTGGGATAGATTGCTTGGGGAGGATGTGGGATCTCTGTCACAGAAGGTTTTAAAAAAGCAGGTTAGACAAACATCTGTCAGGAATGATTTAGGTACAGCTCGTTCTGCCTTGGGGCAGAGGGAATGGACGAGATGACCTCTCAAGGTCCCTTCCAGCCTTATTTTCTATTTATTTCTACTTTTTTTTTTGCCCTGGATTTGGAAGTGTTCTTCAATGCACTTTTCATTTGCAGTGGATGGTCAAATTTCTGTTTATAAAATACAGATGGAGTGTTGCTGTGAAGAAAAGATTCACCCAAATAGAAATTATAGTTAGGAAAATGTTGATTAAAAATATCATTTAAATGCAAAACAGGGAAAAATTTCAACAAAGTTAATAAAACTAACAAGAAAAAAACACAGAAGGCAGCACTTGAAACCATTAATTATATAAGGAGCTTCAAACATTCATTAGACTATACTACTTGTCCTTGTTATAAGTGGTATTGACCCTTTAGAAATGAAGTTGATCCAATACTTTCTACTATAACTCCTCCTAGGGATTAGGAGATTTCAAGTATTTTCTCTTGTGATATTCAGTCCTTGATAGCTTAGAGCCAAAGTGAATTAATTCTTCCTACACAAAGAAAGTATGAAATTCCAAGGAACACATTTAAGTATATATAGTACAAGTATAACAGTCACAGAGTCAAGAAAATAGCTTACTTGCTTAGCTGAAATCAGCTGGAGATAGGTAACCCTTTAACTCCTGGAGCACCACTTTCAAAGGATTTATTTTTGTACCTGAAGCTACTGGTGTTAGTGTATAGAACAACTCTGTTACTGAAGGACAGAGAAAGTAACTGTGACATGCTGTTTTGAGAAGCCTGTGGCTAAACGTAGCCAAAGTGAGACTGGAAGTATCACGACAATGTTGTGCCGACTAGTTCTTCTCACAAAACGTGTGCTGATGGGCATCCTCTCCAACTAAAGCAAGCTGTTCTCTCTCAAACTCACAGCATTCCCCAAGGCAAGGAGCCACCAAATTAGCTTTTTTTGGAGCTACAGGGTCCACTGCTATATTCCGTTTTTGTTTTTAATACACTAGAGGCATAATTCATTCAATTCAAATATATTGCAAAAGGTATTTTGGTAATGAGCTACAAAGTATTTCATATTAAGAATTCCCAAAGCTCAGCATCATTTTCATCTCAGTCAGTGTCAGAGCTGTTGCTGACTTGTTCCTTATCTGTAACGGCTTATACCTTTGTGCTAAGGTGGACTGCAAAGTGATGCTCTACAATATGATGGACAGAAATGCTGGTAGCATGTGAAGTTCTCTGCAGTGCCTTCGCCAAAATTATTATCAAATTCAGAGCTCACAAGAACATAGATTTTTCTGCTGACAGCAAAAAGGTTTTGCCTCTTAATTTAATATAGTCTCAGAGACAAGAAGAACATAAGGTTTCTCTGAATGCATTGACTTAGTCACAGAATCATAGAATGGTTAAGGTTGGAAGGGACCTTCATCTAGTCCAACTCCTCTGCTCGAGCAAGGACACCTAAAGCATGTGGCACAGAGTGGCATCCAGGCAGGTTTTGAAAACCTCCTGAGAAGGAGACTCCACAACCTCCCTGGGCAGCCTGTTCCAGGGCTCTGTCACCCTCACAGGAAAGAAGTTCCTCCTCACATGGAGATGGAACTTCCTGGGTTTCAATACTTTTCCTTGCTGGCCACTACTGAGAAGAGTTTGGTCTCTTCCTCCTTACATTCTCCCTTCATGCACTTATACATATAAATCAGATTCCCTCTCAACCTTCTCTTGTCCAGGCTAAAGAGGCCCAACTCACTCAGTCTTTCCTCGTATGACAGATGCTCCAGTCCCTTCATCATCTTTGTAGCTCTCAGCTCAACTTTCTCTGGAAGCTCCACATCCCTCTTGTACTGGGGAGCCCAGAACTGCACCCAATACTCCAGCTGCGGCCTCCCTCGACCTGCTGGCAACACTCCTCCTGATGCAGGCCGGGATCCCATTTGCCTTCTTGGCCACCGATGTTATATTTTTGTTTCCATATCTAGTTAGGACAGACAAGGCCTACAAACCACAATACTTGGTAGCTTTTAATCCAGTTAGTGGTAAGCAGAAGCCCAGACTACGACTAAGTGAACCTGCTGCTAGTTCCAAGTAATTCCAATATACTAGTAGAGTTTGTGGGATTTTGCTTGTTTTCTGACTCACTGAGTGCATATCCAGCACAAAGCTACAGATATGATCAGAGGACAGGAACATCTGTCCTATGAGAGGCTGACAGAGCTGTGCCTGTTAGGCCTAAAAAAGAGAAATTTGAGACGGGATCTTATCAGTGTGCATAAATATCTTAAGGAAGAATGTCAAAAAGATGGGCCAGGCTCTTTTCAGTGGTGGACAGTGATAGGACAAGAGGCAAAAGCTACAAACTGAAGCAGAAGAGATTTCATCTGAACATGAGGAAAAACTTCATGACTGTTAGGGTTACAGAGCAATGGCATAGGTTGCCTGGAAATCTGGAGTCTCTGTCTCTAGAGATATTTTAAAACTGCCTGGATGTGACTCTGTGCAAAGTCTAGGTGACCTTGCTTGAGCAGGGATGGTGGCCTAGATGATCTCCAAAGGCCCTTTCCAACTTTAATGATCCTGTAATTCTGTATCTACATTGTAAGCCCAGATAGAAGGAGCCAGCTGCATGAGAGTATAAACTCACTCTTTTTGTTGAGCCACACAATCTATTTAGAAGATACATAACTTTAACCATTTTACATAACTAAATCTCAGCTATGTAAGTCTGTTTACACAAATATTCAGCAATCTTGGAGAACGATTAAAACTATGTTTTTCAAAATTTTGCAGCCAAATTTTTTAATAAAATGTCTTTTTCCTCATGTCAAATAGTTCCTCAAAATAGGCATACAACTTTTTAAAAAGATATTATTCAAAATACTGCAGTTATTATGGTTTGGCAACTTTTTACAGTAATTAGTCTTTGACTTTGCTTTGCATCTAAAGGTAGAGTGGACAGGAAATAGGGATATTTCTTCTTTCTCATCTCTATAAAGGTCTTGTCTAATGAAACTAACATTTTTTAAAAAAGATTTTGTTTCCTTATTGCAAATGGTGAGTAATAGAAAATTTTCGGATTTCCTGCAAACTTCCTATCTGCAAATCCAGAAGGATTTATTTGCAGATCATTAATAGAAAACAGACAGTGAAGACAATGTCCACATGAGTGTCATACTAAACACTAAGCTTTATTTCAAGTTCTATGGTTTTTGGAAATATTGTAACCACTTGCTATATGACTCAAGTAATTCTCATGCTATCTGTAAAAAAAAAAAAAAGACAGCTAGATAAAGCAAAGTATTTGTAGCAAACTGACTCAAGCTTTTGTGTGCATGTGTGTAAAACAGCTGAGAATTTCCAAATTATAAAAAACAGAGTAAACAGATCCCAAGCATTGGATTTCTTATTGAAATTAACTCTAGTATTGAACTTTTAAGATATTACGTGCAGTATCTAAGTATTTAGTTATCAGAATGCATGATAAAATACACCTTAGGGAGTTTACTTTAATAAATATATTTGATCATTACTAAACTTTCCATTTGAACTGCAGTTTGGCTGCAGTCACCTTAATAGAGTTACATTTAACAGTGATTATCATACCTAAATGTCTCGTTAGTGATTTCAGCTGAGAAAAGCATATTTCAAAAGGAATGACTTTAGCTTCAAAAGCTCCAGGTAGACAGGTAAAAATATTGCACAAATAACAGAAGTATGAAGAATAAGTAACTAACCACATGAGGAACTAGTTTTGTCCCTGGGTTGATAAAATATATTTTTGCTTTCTTAACATGGGGAATAGCCAGTCTCAGAGTTTTAAAAACAAAATAAGCAAACTTCCTTCTTCCTAAAAAGATATTGCATACAGTGACTAAGTGAACAAAAAAGGATATTCTACTCAAAATGAGAAATTTCTTGAAAGTAGACATTTCCAGTCCACTACAGTACTGTTAGGTCAAGTAGGGTGAAGGCTTGCACTGAAAGGATTATGTAATTACATTAATCACATTATGTAATTACATTAATTGATACCTCTGTTATAAACCACTCTTAATTGCTATTTACCCATTTTTCTATGTCACTGGGCAAGCTTTTAGGGAGGAATTAGTAGTAACAGCTGGTGGCAGTTTGGCAAACAGATATTGTGAAGATATTAACAGTGTCAGTAGTGAATAGCAAGGGTAGTCTTTCAAGTGCTTTGTTTTTTAAATGCTGTACCGGAAAAATGGTGAATCACTTGAAAGGTCATAGAACAGCACCACCACAGATCCTCAGCTGTAT
The DNA here is from genome assembly GCA_032353885.1 of Nothura maculosa. Lineage (NCBI taxonomy): Eukaryota > Metazoa > Chordata > Aves > Tinamiformes > Tinamidae > Nothura > Nothura maculosa. The sequence goes on along the minus strand of JAUBOD010001108.1, from coordinate 494,260 downwards.
CAGTAGAAGTTCTTGTCATGGAAGAGCAAGAGAAGTATATACTCTGGAGAAGTAGGAAGCGATACTTATCAAATTAATTTGAAGTTAGTAAAAATATGAAATGAAAATTATTGATTATTTTGGAAGAAAATTATGTTCTTATTCTCTTTGGAAAGTAACAGAAAATCTTATTAATTTATACTTAGATTCTATAACACCTGGATATGTTTAGGGCATCAGAGGAAAAAACTAAGCAGGAGAGGAAATGTATAGGACTTCAATATCATGAGCTCACTTATTTCAACTTAACACCTGGATGTAATGCATTTCAATTTATCTTTTGAGTCTCTTTAGAGAGTCTCTTTTGAGTCTCTTTAGAAAGGATAAAAAAGTGAATTATTTTGCTTTTCAACTTATTCATTAACGACCTGGATGAAGGCATGCAGTGCTCCCTCAGCAAGTTTGCTGATGATACCAAACTTGGAGGAGTAGCTGACAGCCCTGAGGGTTGTGCTGCCATCCAGAGGGACCTGGACAGACTAGACCACTGGGTGGTGAGAAACCTCATGAAATTCAACAAGGACAAGTGCAGGGTCCTGCACTTGGGGAGGAATAA
>JAUBOD010001108.1:438218-483965 GCA_032353885.1 Nothura maculosa | reverse complement strand
GGAACTTTGACTTTATCAGTAATGTAACAATAATTTTTTTCTAAAACTGCATGGAAAAGATGTAGGCCCAATCTTTAACCAAAAGATTTTTGTTTCTTTTACCTTATTAACCAAAGATGGGGCTTCTTTCCTTGATTCGTGCAAACTAAAGATTTGCATCAACTATCATCTAATTCTTTGGAGACATAGAAGCTTTCTAGAAGCCTTGTCAGCAAGACTGGATTGTGCAGAAATATTGAACTATTCTGACTCTTTCTCATCATTGCATTAATTCTATGCAAGTTCCCTAATTTATCACAGGTATCAACAGCACTAATGATAGCAGAGGTTGTGCTGTTGGAAATGTCTATTAAGAAAACAATGGAAGTCAGTACCACATAGTATCTTTCTGGCTGTTAGAACTTTGTAACTTTAGGCCTCCTTCTAAATAGGATTCTCTATCTCCTAGCTTAAATAATGTATTTTCTGGGTCTTCAGATGATCAGAAAGACCATTTGTGGCTTGACACAACTAGAACTAGAGGGAAAAAATGTTTATCTGCTCTTTTTTTTTTTATGTTCATCTACTTTTTACTTTGTGCTCTTGGTATTTTAGGATAGGCTGTTCATTAAACAGAGCCACATGTTAAGTATTGTAAAACAACTGCAGAAAGCTGGAGGCTTTACAAAACACTTGCAATTCAAATATGTCTGGGAATCACTTAACAGAAAATAAAAGCAATATTCAAGACACAGTTTGGCTCTAACAGAGTGACCGTTTGTGCTACCAACCTCAATTACCTCTGAGTCAGTGAGACCAACAAAGCAGGGATTCTACCTAATTTTTTTTTTTAAGGCATATGCCTATTTCAATTAACTTCAAAAAATTATGGCCCTCAGATTGTTAAATAACTATTACAGAGAGCCAGTTTCAAGTCTAAGCACATTTTGGGGGGATTTTCTCACAGTGGGGACTGCTACGGGATACCTCCTGTGGTATTTGATGATCACTAGCAATTTTGCTTCCTGTTTGCAAATTGAGTTTTCTTCACTTGGCTGCTGAAAAGGTTGTTTGTATCTCAGTAGATTCTCCTCACATTATGCCGTTGGACCAGCAGCAATAATTGTAGCAGCAATATGTCTGTCAAGAATGGAGCGATCAGCAGAAAAACAAGAAAAGTAAAGGCCAGTTATTCATCATAATCATCATCATTAGCAGAAACATAAGATCCAGAATGAAATCCTACAGGGCTCATTTATTCTGAGGCGGTCAGTGCTTTGGATGGGTAGTGTGCTGATATTGTAGAGCTTCCTCATATACCTAGAGGGAGCAAAATGAATCTGATGTTGCTTTTTCCTTATTAGAATACATATATTTGTCTCTTTATGCAAAAAGTCACATTTACTTCATGCAAAAATATATGTATAAAGGTTGAGAAATAGCCTTTTTGCACAAGGTTTCACTAATTTTAGGAAATAGATTGTTAATCCTGTGGCACTGAACCTTAAGTACCTTACATAAGAAGCAGAGAAAAGAAAAATCCCGAGTGCACTGGCTCTCTGGCCAGGGAAGCTGTTGTGTGGTCTTCAGCTATGTGGAGATTTTCAGTGTCTCTGTTAGATGTTACTAAGAATAGCAGATGCAAGTGTCCCCTTCGCATTAATGAAGACCTAACTGTGCATGCAAGGACAAATTTTATGAGTGAAAACTATACCAGCTATGTACACATTATTCTGCAAGAAAGAGGCTCAGTATGTTAAATTCTAGGTATTGTAAGACAAAAAAAAAAAAAGAAAAAAAAAAGAAAAAAAAGAAAAATGTTAATACACATGAAAAATCTACAACATTGACATTATACAGGAAAACTGACATTTTAATTGAGGTTTCAATTGCACAAAAGGTGGAATAGTAAGGAACAAAGTCTCTGAAAAATTACTTTTAATCATAGAACACATGTATTACTAAGGCTAAATTATAGCAAGTCCAGGAACAGGCAAATGGGCTCTTCCATGTGAATTTAAGTAAAGAATGCTCCCTTAGACAGCTAGATAGCAAAAGTCCTATAAACACAAAAGGAAGAAATAAATAGCAGCCTCAGTTGAAGAACTTGACTGAAAAAGAGAACCCCCTGCTGAGATTCATGCTGCTGTTACTGGCTCAGGTATCTCTGTACTACATTGCAACTGCTACAGAGCCCTCCTTAGTTCATTTGAGTTTGCCTTTTTCTGACACGTTGCATTTCTTTGTTCTTATTTTAAATAAAGAAGGGTTTTTATATTCTGAGTCGATTTTGACTTAGAACATGGCCAACTCGTATTGCTCCCAAAGGACTGCATTGTTTGCCTAGGGGTTTTATTTCCACTCTGAAAATTCATATCAACACAAAATCCACAACTATTTGCATCTACAAACATATCGTGGAAAGCTCTCTTCTGAGATTCCCATAGACCTACTTGTAGTTCGGACCAAAAATACTGAACTTAATTGGAAACCAAGAATCCAGCCACTGTCCCTTCTGCCGAGAATCATTTTATAGCACATTGATTACAGGATATGTATGCACATTAGCAGTATCATTATTTGAATTTGTTATAGCATTTGCAATAACATTTTAATTACTGATGAATGCCTGTGTTCTATAAATATTTATTGAATCAGATTCATCTTTTTTCAGTATTCTGGTGACTCACTGTGTCTCAACTTGACCAGAGGGACCTAGTGAGCAAGTGTTTCCTATGTGTAAATATTATCCTTGTACAACGTCTGTCACATGTCCTCTCTCTTCTAGATAAGTGTTTGAATCAAAGACAAATTACTTCAAACAGAAAGATCTGGAAAAATAATTTAAAATTATTTCTGAAGCAAAAGAATCATATCTGATAAATCATATCAGCTTCCTTAATATTTTATGTTGTTCAAATTTAAAATGAAACAATTTATCATTCTCCTAACTGTATGAATCACTATTTTCTGTGATCCTATTTATGCATTTTTCCAAAAATGACATTTCAAAAGATTTTCATCTACTCTAATATGTTGTATAAAATAAATATTTGAAACAACAAGCAATTACAATGTTCTCATAAGTTATAATACCTGTGAACTTGAGAGGCTTTAGTTGTTAGAAGTGTGTGAAATAAGGAACATTATAAAAATATTTGTAAATAATGAAAAGGTAGTGAACACTGATCAATTGTCCTTTTTGTCTGGTCAGATATTAATGTTACTGAAATAAGTTTGCAGCAAATTTAGAACTGATTTTTTTACAGGAAATATAATTACTCTGTAGATGTATTATCTCTTTCTTTAGCTATTGCTAAAGAATTTAAAAGTGAGTTGAAGGCTGCATGAATTTACAGATCATTGACAGCTGTAGTGAAACACAAATGTAATATAAACTGATGTCACGAAGAAAATGAACCACATGTTGCAGGTTATTTAACTGCCATTAATCGAGTATAAATTCTTATTTGTAACAAGGCTATCTTAGTTTTCTGAAATGAAGAAATGTGTGCTTTTCTACAGATAGGCTATACTATACATAGACTTAAACTAGTCAGGGTTTCAAAACATACAGCTTTATAAATAGTCTTTAACTTGTTCTTACTTTATATGGCGGTTGTTGTTGTTGTTTCTTTCACATGCCTGTGAGGATGACATCAGCATTCACTGACTTCAACAATGTACAGATGTATTTCTCTATATTTACAATTACAAATTGGAGTCCACAAGTACTAGCTTTTCATACAAAATTGTTTTCTAATACATAAGATATTTGTATATTTTGCATGCAAATACCATCTTATACTGTTCATAGATGTTTTTAAAAAATGTTAAAAATGCTAAGGCTCCTGTGCCTACAATCCTTAGAAAATGGAAAATTATACAGCACCTCAGAACAACATTTCTATTGAGATTCCAGCTATGAGCATATATAAACAGTGATAGGGACTATCATCACAATCACTTTTAGCATCATAGCTATTCCTCTTCTGCCCCCTTTCTCTTTCAATTAACTGCTTCATGCAATAGCATGAATTAAATCAAATGTTGAAATCTGCCCGCTGTTAAGATCAAACATTCTTTTTTTTTTTTTAATGTGTATACCAGAAAAAAGCCTAAAACCTGTTCTTTATGATACAGGGACCAGATCTATAAAAAGCTCCTGTTTGCCCTAAATAGTTCTTGAATTATACCATAGGCATATAAGTGGGCTGAGTGAAATGAAATGGATTATTATGAGCAATCACGTTTCATACAGTAGTGGCCAAGTAGCAGCTATTGCACTAGATGAGGCACAAAGGCAGAGGGGCAAATGCTTTTCCTAAGCTGCTTATAATCTAAATGGATGAGATGGGAAATATGAGTGAGGGAAAAGGGTTAGCACAAATGAGTAAAGACAGGAATGATGGGAGGTGGGTGCAATTTGGCAAATGTTCTTATATGGGGAAAAAAAATTACAGATTTATTAGGAAGGCACCATCTGAAGAGAGCATGCGAGAATAGCACCGAGGCAGCAGAGCAGAAGAGATGTAAGGCAGAGGCAGTGTGGTGGGGACCTGACATGAGGAGACTATCATCGGACTGTTGGCAGACAGGGCTCTTGCCCTTATTCCTGTTTGCTTGGGCCTGTCTGGGTAATTTTTCTCCTTTTGGCTTTTTCTCTAAAGCTGTATAGAGAAAGGGGAAAAAGATGCAGTGAACAAGGTAGGTATCACCCTGGCTCTAGTTGAAAGGGGATTTTTTGTCATTCAGGTCAGCCACAGGCTGTGCGAAAGAGTCTTGATACACCTCAGATTTATGCATTTTGTAAGGATTTGTGTTCCTTAAGTGGTCTGCATACAGAATCAATAAATGGGACTTGCCTGTATCTTTCCAGAATAGCACACTCACCACTCATTGGGGAAGCTTAAGTGGCTGCAAAATATATGCCTCAGAAATTTTGGAAATCTCCCAGCTAAAGCCCAATAATGTTCTACTTTCAGAAACTAAAAAAGAAACATAAATAAGAAATAATATAGTGATCTATCCAGGGGTATTTGACTAGAAAGTAGATTAAAATCTTAAAATACTGCTAAAGATATCAGGGCAAAAAAGAGTCAAAAGTAAGGGCTGAAACCAATCAAAGCTTTCAGTGTCAGGTGGCAGTATTTTTTCCAGAGCTAATCTATGCGTGTAGCATCTATTATCTAAACAGTTCTAGTCCTATAAGCAATGATGATATTATATCGCCAAAAGAAAGGGGAAGGGGGGAATCTTGGAGATGATCATTTATCTGGCTTTTCCTTCTCCTCTTCTTGAAATGTCATTTGCATTTAGCTCAAATATTAAAAGAAAGGGAAAACAAAAGGGGACAAGGTCCAAAATTTGACATCTATCTTTCTCTCCTCTCTTCTTTTTCTTTTTCTGTTTTCTGCAACACTGTTTTAATTTTAGAAAGAAATTCTAAACTGACATTTAAATGGTGGCAGGGCAATTCTCATTCTCTGCCTTGTGAAACGGTCTCTGAAATGTACAATTATGCTGTCATCTTTAGCACTCCACATTGGACAGAGTTTAATTATTAATGTGTTTCCCTCGGAGAATGACTCGATCATGTCACAACTCTAGACAAATACAGCTAATGCAAAATCATAAAATATTCACTTGAATACTGCTGAACTGACAGGAAATTAATTCTATGAACACTTTTGATATTACCAGAAAATTAGTTTCAAACGCATAAGACTGAAATAAATGTGTTCATAATTTGCTCAAGGGTAACGCTCATCTTGCAATCAGTTGGTGTCTTTTTATAAATGTTACAAGTATTCAACATGGCTTTATGATAAAGAGGACAGCTAATGTAATGTATTATTTGTAGACAGTATTTCCCTTGTAAACAGCAGGGAGTGAAGAATTGTTCTCTCAGAAATATTTAAACTCTAGAAATATTCTACAATTCATCATTTTGAGGTACCAAAAATATACCTACTTTTGAGTAGTCCTGGAAGGGAATAGGAGTTCAGGAATTGTATAATAATGACATGATAGTCTTTCACATCTAAAGTACTGGGTTGAGTTTTATTAGCCAGATTGGAAGTGACTGAAAGTCATTACCACTCTGAAAGTTGTAACAAACAGAGTCAGTGGAAAAGGATTGGGCTCTCCTTATAGGCAAATGTCTTTGTTGCAAACATCACTATTATAGTGTGATGCTGGATGAATAAAAATGAAAGTGAATTGTGACAATTTGCAAGTTCTATTGCTGTTCCTCATGGCATAACATTTGCCAGAACTTGGAGGGCCTGAAGCCTAAAGAAAAGTATTGCAAAAGAAAATAATGATGGCCTAAAATTTCAGTAGGGAATTGTACTACATACTTGTACCATTTCTTATTTATCTGTTTTTAAATGTTTGTTTCAGCTCCAGCTTCCTCTTTGATTAACCAGCCTGACTGATGGCATATGAGAAATCACACACAACACATACTCAGCAGGAGGGGACAAATGCTTGAGTGAACTACTTGTCACTAAAGCAGGGGCTGAGATTTAATCTCTTAGGCTACTTGGCAGATAATCCTGAAGAACAACAGGGCTTGGCTCAGGAGTTATTTTCTACCAGGAAAAGGTATTTGGAATAAATATTATGCACAATGAATAATTTAACAGCTCTTGTGGGCACCTTTAGAAAGTTTCCTCAGAGAGGCCGAGGATTAAATCACCATGGAGACTAAATTGTTTTTCAGGGCTAATCCTGTATTCCTTTTTGCAGCACGATCCTAGGCTATGCGAAATGTGGGGGATGAAGATAGGGAGCCCCATGAGCTGGGAAAGCCTCAAGCTAAGGGCAGTACAAGGGCCACCTTGGTAAAATCGGTGGCGCTCTGTGGTCTGGGTGACGTAGCTGAAACGCTCGAGGGGAGACGATGAACAGAGGTGCTAAAGGGGATGCTCAAGTCAGTTGCTTCACTGTCATATGGAGGGAGGCACAGAGTCTATGTTCCTGTACGCAGATCTACTGAAATCATGTGCCGGGAGGGCTGGTTCACAGACACCTCATGTTCTGCAAAAATAAAGCCCAAATTATCCATGCTTCTGGAAGATCTTTCATCCTAGGAAGAGAGAACTTCAGTTTCCCAATACTGTTCATCTGGAAATACCCCAAACACCACCTCTCTGTAAGGAAAAGCTCTTTTTACATCTTGGCTGCAGTTTTTGAAACTGGAGACTGAAAAAAATATCCTCAGAACATTTTTTCTGCTCTGTCTGCATGGCTGCATAATAAATACACCATTAAAATATGCAGTGTCATTAATGAACACCAGTGGATTGCACAGTTTAACTGCTTAAGCTTTTTATTAAAAATTACAGGAAATGAGAGTATTCATTATGCTATAATGCTGCTTCCTATTATGACAGATAGACTTAGTCCTTAGAATTAAGATGTCTGTATAACAGGGGAAGTACAGTACTGAGGATATTTGCAGTATGTGAGAAGAAAAAAATCCAGCAGATTACACGATAATAAAGAAAGCAGACAAGAGACAATAACTATCTGCAGCTGTAATTTGTTTTACTAGGTGTTTCAGTTGTTGTAGTCAAAAAGTGATATTTAAAATCCATGCGTCACATGAAAACTTGAAGTTTCCATGCTAAAATAGACTCTGAACAAATACTAACTTCTCTTGAGCTTGTTTTTGCTATTACCAGGTAAGTGCTTTTGCTTAATACAGTGTCTGGCACTTAGTTAGCAACTCCCAATCAGATACAAATGAAAAGGAACTCAGATGTTGGTCTGCTCTTATTTCACAGTAGTAGTAAATTATTAAACATCAGTTAGTCTGTCAGTAAGGCAGACTGGCTATATAGTAACACTGTAAGTAACTACACACAATTAATTCCCTAGAATTTTTCAATTAAGGAAGGAAAGGAGAAAAATACTTTATTTTTAAAAAACATCTTTTTTTTGTTTGTTTGTTTTATATTCAAAACAAAAGGGAAAAAGAAGACAACATCTCAGAGTGAGCATACTGGGTGAAAGGCAACTAAGGAATGAGCTGCTATGCACCAGACTAGAAGAATAGCCTCCTGGTAAGTTCAGAAAATACTGACTCATATACCAAATCTTGCAGCCAAATGACTGTGGATTTTTAGGCCAAGGACTGTACAGGTGGAACAGATATTCCAGTATTCATGTTCTTCAGGCTGCTCATGTTATTCCCCAACTATTCCTCCAACAGTTCTCCACACTATTCCCCAGATGTTTCAGTGACTTATTTCTAACAATTGGCTTTCACTAAAAAGTGAGGAAAACTTCCAGTTTGTGTTTGATAAAGTTCTAGGTGGAGATTTTATGCATCAGACAGTATCTAATTTTCAATGAGTAAACTCAGTATTATAAAACGTACGAGTTCAAGAGATTAAATTTGAAAATTATACGTTATATTCTGCATACACTTTCAGCGATGGAAATGCCTAAAGTACTTTTAGCTGTTCTTTTGTTTCCATGTCATCAGAGTTTATGAAATTAAATGCATATCACAGTTCTGCTAAAAAAAATTCCATCATTTTGAAAACGTTCTTCAATACATGTACAATGAACAATACTGTATTGAAAGCACAGAGTTTTTCAAATAATTACATGAGGTGATTTTTTTTTAATCATTGCTTAGGATTGTATTTAGCTGTTTTTAGGTAGATAAAAGCCTCAGGTGGGATGAACTGTCAGACTGCCATCTACTTCAGGCTGACTGCTCATGGTAGAGAGTATTTCTACTTTCATTTTATTACAAGTATTTAATGTTCGTTCTCTAATTCCTGAAGCTCTTACTTGTGGATGGAGAAAGTATTATGGCATATGAAAAATTCTTCTGGGTTCACGATAAGAAGACATGTAGTTACTTGAATGCAGTATCTCCCAATCAAAACTAGGTTTTACGTCTGCATGCGTAAATGTATAAGCAATGTGTAGGTAACCAAAGTTTCAGGATTCAAAGCTTGGAAGTAATACTTTCATGTTTTTTCTACCCTGTTTTGAGAGTGCTGCTTTCAAACAGATATGTTCTTGAGGACTTAGGGGTTTTCTAACCCCTGTTGGATGTTATTGAGGGTAAACTTACTGAAACACATGACAGCAAGGAAAGTAGCATTTTGGGCAAATTATATTCAATGTCTAGGATAAAAGAAAATATGTGTGTGGTGTCAGAAAGTAGAGGATAGCATATGATAAAATAATACTCCAAAAAACAGTCTGAAATTAGTGCATTATGAGTTGAACTGGGAACCTCAACTAAACCAATAACTTAGATAGATGAGCATGAGATTTCAAGGAGGTTAATTTAGCAGATTCCTACAGCTATAGGAATTTATCCATATTCATTTGCTAACATAACTTCTCTCTGATAGGAAGTACGTAAACATCCTTTCAGATGAAGTTCTTAATTACTTCTGTCTGCTCAAACCCTACAGACTCTGCTACAAAATAAGATGAAAGTGGCTGGTATTAGTGATGGGCTGAGGATGGATCTGGGAATTTGGAATGACATTGGCCCTTCTCAAACTTGGCTGGGGTGAGATGCTGCAGTGCTGAGCGTGACAGGCTGTGCAGCTGCTTCCCCATTCCCTTACAGCGCTGCAGAGATGCCAGCTTTCCTACCCTTCTTCCTCAATAAATCCACCTAGAAATGAAGCCTAAATTGGCCACTGAGCCAATATTACACTGAGAGTTGCAGAGCCAAAAAGGATGCTCTATGGAAAGAGGCTTTAATTCCTTAGTCCAATTCTGTTTACCCATTTTCCTACTATCTTCTGTCATCTCATGGCAATTTTCTCTCTTACAGTAGTGTGACATCGCGGTCTGCTCATCAATTTCCCTGTGCAGTTTAAAAATCCATGAAGGAAAAGAAAAAAAAAGAAAAATCTTTACAGACTAGAGAGGAAAAATGCCAGTCTCTGCTGGAGCCCTCAGTAGCAGAGGGGACTTCAGCGTCACGGTTTCAGTAGGGGACCCAGGAAGGCATCTAGATAGTGGGACATGGGTAGCATTAGCAGAACAGTCATTACCGAGTTTGTATCTATGTCAGTGACATTGGCCTGTGGCTGTCAGAACTGCTAAATCATACCAAACTGTGGGAGGTTAAAACATCAAATGAGGATTTTTGCCTGTTAGGTTCGTATCGTTAAGGAAAAATCTGAATGAATTTATTGACATATTTTTCCACCAGATTCCCATCACAATAACCTATATGGATTTGTACATTGCTGTGATCATAGTAGTAGTATTTAGTTGCACCACAAGAGGTTACTTTGAAGTGCATTCTTATAATTTGAGGCTTATGATGTCGTGGAAAAAGACATAACAAAGAGACGTCAGCCATTCTCCTCCAGTAAGGTTGGCCCTAAACAGCCTAAAGTGCTTCTATTGCAGTTTTTAGGGTTTATTCCTGGTGTAACTCAAACTGATGGCTTGCGAATGTAAGGAGAACATTTTCATTTTGATCTATCATCTCTAGTGCAATAAAAAAAAAGATCTACATAGAAAACTATATTATATTGTGTGTATATATATATATATATAATTATTGCTGCTGTATCTGAACAAGAAAGACTTGTCTTCATTTGGTAGAAATCTCTATTGCTTTATTATAGAGGCCACTTGGGAATATTTTGACAGAATATTTTATCAAAGATTAGAAAATGCCAATGCATCCAAGCCAAATGTTTTATAGTAACCTGACACATTCAACAATTTTATTTTAGGGAGAAAAAGACATTCTGTTAAGGTCAGAAAAATTTGTTTTGACACTTTCAAAGTGAAATGTTTGGCAAGTTTTTTTAATAATTTTTTATTTAAAATTTTGTTTTCTATTAAAGAAGTTGAGCTTTCAAATATGAAAAAAGAAGAAAATGAAAAAGCTGTTTTATGCTAAGTTTTGAAGGAATCAACAGTGCTGAATTTGATAAGTGATAAGAACAGTTAAATTCTGGACAGGCATTTGCCTTTTGAGGAATCCCAATTCAACTAAAAATTCCTGGATTAATACTGCCCAGGGTTTGATGCTGTGATGGTTAACTTTGTAGCAAAGACAGAATTTTCTATATTACCATGGTCAGTAAAAAGGCAACAGTAGGAACAGATACTAATTTTGCATGCAGCAAAAAGCAGTGTACAGATGTGTGTGTGTGTGCATGCATGTATGGATATGCGTAATTCTACAGCAGATTAACACATTTTGTTGAACTTTTAGAGAAAATTGCATTAGTCCTGGGGAAATGTGGATCTTCTGACTGCAACTTGGACCAACTATTGGGAAGAATGATTTGATCTCATTGATTTGTTAAAGCTTACTTTCTATGAGGGTGGAAGGTTATGCTAAAGTCTCAGTTTTAATGGGTTATTAATATTGTCAGTGCTATGTGACTCAGAGAGCAAACTGCTGGGAGTGCTCCATGCACAGAGAGCAGCACAGTTAATGCTGTCACAGAAGGATACAGAAGAAGAGAAGTTATTTAGAGCAGTGTTCCACAATTTTCAGAGCTGTAGCAGGCTGTAATGTTGTATGCGTTTTAAATACTTCCCTCTCTGCTCTTCCTGCCCAAAAAGCCTTTGCAATGAATGTGTTGAGAGGGAAATGAGCTGAGTATCGCAACAAATGCAGGATAGAACTGATAAAAGCAGAAAGCATGGTTTGTATTAAGAAATGAAACACTATAAATTCCATTCATGCGTGTTATCTGAAAAGGCAATTTTGCAAGCAGTAAAAATCCAGCATCAAGTATTAAAATATGTCTCTGTGATATGATGCTCCTTTCCCTAGACTACTCCGTCGCTCTTTTCTTTCTACAGTTTCCCCTTCCCTTTGAAAGAGCTGAGGGGATGAGGGTCATTTTTTCTTTTTTCCTTCTTTTTTCTTTTTTTTTTTCAGAATGTGTAGCTTTTGCTTCCTTTATACAGAATTCCAGACTACACTTTCTGATCCTCCATCACCTTTTACCTCAAGCCTCCCTTTCACTTTTTCACCCTAGTCTGCCGCTTTTCTTGGTGTATTGGGCCTGGCTCTTTTCTTTCACTCCTCACAGATCTTCCTTTTTTTTTTTCCCAGTGTCACCACCCCTCTGTCTCCAAAAGCTTTCCCACCTCTTTTAATGCAAACATGCCTGATTTTGATGCACTTGCCATCACTCCTATCCTCCACACTAGTGATGTATGGGTAAAGGTCAGCTCTTAATAAATACCATTCATAATGAAAACTCAGTTATATAAAACACCACTTATTTGAAACCTAGTGGACCATTTTTTCCTGGCAGACTGATGGCAATCCCTAGTAAATGGGACAAGAATTGCGTCATTCTTTTCACAGCTGGCATGAAAATCAGGGAAAAGTCCCGAAGACAGTAGAAGACAGTATATTTTTCACACAGAAATCTCCTAAGTTCCTTAGATTTTGGCGAGTAAAATCCTCATAATAGGCAATTCTCCTTCCATGAATCTCCTACACTGAAAAGGGAAGACCACAGAGTTACCTGGACTGGTAACTATAGACTATTATTTCTCTACTTTCTCCTCTCTAAAGGTTATATAACCCATGCAGACATTTAGAAAAAGCATTAAAGATGTGTTCTGAATACATAGGGGCTGCAAATGAAACCCAGTATCCATTTTCCAATATCCATATTCCATATCCATTAAGTCTATCAAATTCCATGAATAATCCATAGATGAATGCCACATTTGGGAGGAGCTATTAACACTTTTTTACCATAAAAATATGTATTGTTGTAAAAGATGCTCTTCACATGTTATTAGAATGATTGAGATTGCAATGAATAGTCCTTTAACTATGGTCTTTGGAGAGTTGAGGATGCTGCAGCAAATTAATAGAGCATTTTCCCTATTCAAGTATCACTACTGAAGTCATTATCCAAAGGCTCAAAGTTCCATTGTGTTTAAAATTAAGCAAACTGCAGCTGTTTTGGGAATGAAATTACAGCAACTGTTTTGAAGTATGCAGTGTTTAGGACAGAAGATGATTAATTTTGAAGCTACCTTCATTATAGCTAGAACATTAGGACTGTTTCTTGTTAATGAGTCTAAGTAGTTTTATACTTCCTTATATGTCTAATCTAAACCATTTCAATAAATTAAGGGAAGTAGGTATGTCACTGAAACAAAACTTTATTTGAGAAAGTATTTGTGAGTTAATTATTAATTATTGCAATAGCTATAGTCACTACTGCAGTATATGTCAGTGCGGGATGAAGATTATCTCCTGTTGGCACACATACATGACTCAACATAGAGCTAACCTTTTGGGATTTACCCCCAGCTCTGGACTGAACTCTCTCCTTCACTATAGTAAAATAAGAGTTAATATGATGTTTAATCTCAAATGAAAAGCAGCCATCATAAGTTTCCTATAGATAGCTGTTAGTTCATCATTATGTGGCAGATTAAGGTAGCTCTGCCTCTGAAAAACAGCATTTTTACTCTACTGTCTGTCCTTACACTCGTCTCAGCTCGTGACCTCAGCCTCATTGCCGAGGCAGTTGTTCCAACTCCTTGGTGCTAGACTCAGCACCTATAAATAGCTTCCTCTGTCTTCCCAGGGGAGGAAAACTCTAAAGTAATTTGAGAACCCAACTGTTTTCCAGCCCAAGCATAATTATGAAAGAAAAAGTAGCTAGGCGAAAGGAAATAGATTAATATACTAGTTCATGGTCTAAAATCATAATTATTAGATAAGAAATAACCAGGTTTTCATTGTTCTGTTTTATCCACTAATTTATGATTATTCCAGACAGTATTAGAGAGAATAGCAAATTAAATTGAGGTACAGTGCTTAATGGGCAAAGCAAAGAAACATGAGTTAGAATACCTAGGATCTTGGCTAGTTTCTGTCATCTCCTTCCTGTGTGACCTTCAGCTAATTGTTCAGCCTGCATCGACCTGCAGAGTGGACAGTATCCACTAGATTTTGTGAAGTAAATATTCTCCCATGAAAGTCACTCTATACAGGCAAACAATTTTTTTATATAATAACGGCACACTATATATAATAGTATATTTATTTGCATATAATGCTTTATATAGTAGTGTATTACATTCCTCTGATATTAAAGTTTTCACATGTATGTGTGAACAAACTCTAAAAGGTGCTGTTAATGAGCTAGATATATGAATTTACTCAGGGGAAAAATAGGTGAACTAATAACTGTGTTTGGAGATAAGTAACTCCCCCAAAAGGGTTTATTAGGCTGGATTATGGCTACGTTAACAGAAAACTCTACTCAGCTTATTAATGCCCTGAAATAACTGATGACTGGGATACTTGTGAGAAATAATTGTGTTAAATTAGTGTGTAAGGAGGTTATAACTGGAAAAAAATCTTAAAGTGTTTGGATAAAACAAGCTGAGACAGCTATATTTGCTTTGATTAGAGTATAAAGGAGAATGATTAGTGAATCATAGTGCATAGCTGCACAGAGTGGCTCAACATTTTGAAACTACTATGCAGTTAAGTCTGTAATTGAGTAGTTTTACCTAACATCAGTTTGGCTAGATTAGCTCCTCATATTGCAGTAAAATAACAACATTCATTGGACACAGTTTTGGAGATGTTTTTGATATTGAAAAAAAGTGATATTTGGTTGACATACTTACACAAATGTTCAAAAAATAAAAGCCCATTATAGCTCCAGAGGTAATGCATGTACATCTCACTGAGCAGGCTGCACATTCCCGTGAGGTCCATGTCCAAGGAGGTGAGAGGTGGCCTTTGCGAGTGGCCAGCACTGGGGTTTGCAGCTGCTCCATGAAGGCAACAGCTCCCAGATCAGAGCTCCCAGGGCTCTGCAGATGAGCAGCTCTTTGTATCACCATGTAGAGACACTGGTGTAGAAGCACTAGTGCTGCTACTACATATTAAGCATCCATCAATCCATAGAGGCTGCTGAAAGCGCCTTCTGCCTTTTGACAATCTGCCCTACCATGTCAAGCAAACCTGAACTAGGTCAGAATTTGTTATTTGCACCATATTCTAGATTTAAAATAGGATGTAAAGAAATCAACTCATTTTTTTCCATGCCTTCACTTCCCAGCAGTCTGACAAATTCCCTAAATTATCTGGAAATATGCTTATTTATGAAGTTTCTAACCAACTTCTCATTTATTGTATTTTGCATAGGTTTTGTTCTTTTTGTTTTTTAGCTGTTTTAACATGCATCTTCCATTTAATCTGCTACTTCTTTTTGTGTTGTCTTTCAATGGCTAAAATTTCCAAATTTCCTCTTACCAATGGAAATTAATTAACATCTTTTAAATTGACAGCATATGTTCCCAGGATATATATATGTATAACTTATTGGTCCTCTTTCTTCTCCTCTGCATATGAGTGATATCACTCATTGACTATCTCAATAACCTTTTATAAGATCCATATTTTCAAGATAACCTGCCATAATCAGAATAATATTCGGACAATGTTAATGGAAAGTCTAAAAGGGTCCACCAGAGCACAGGTACATTAAATCTCTATTTATTCTCTCTCTCGTCTCTTTTCAATATTCGAAGAATATTTAGACCTTAGAATCAGGAGCAGCTTAGGAGACAAGGTATCACTGGTTTATTAAGAGATGACAAAATTGCAGTTTCTTTGTCATGAGCTAGCAGACAATCAGACCAAAATTTGTTGTGTTATTTTTAAACTGATGACTGGAGCAAAGTGAAAACTTTAAGAGCAAAGTTAATAACAGCCACATTCTTTGCCTTACTTTTTTCAGATTAAGCCAAAAGAATTTTTAAATAAATGGGAGCTTAGGAACTGAAACATGAAGATAAGGACATGCATGTTCCAAGTTTGTTTTTTCTTCTCTTGTCTACCTTTGCAGAATTATCCAGTTCCCCTTGCTAAAAGCCTTGCTACTATACATAAAGCTACTTTAAACAGAGTATATTCAAGTTACTATATAAAATTTTACAACTTATGCATTCCCATTTTTATCTGAAATTGATTTCCTTTAGGCTGAATGCACTGAACCTCTTGATACTTTTTACAAGGAATGTCAACTTTGGTATCAAGTATACGACCTTATGATAGGGTCAAAGATAAATATATAGAAAACATAAGGGTATGTCATATGTACTCAGTTAATTATCTTAAAATATTAAGAGATTCTGTGTGAGGAAAAGGCAATGGAATAGCATGTTTGGAAAAATGTTCTTTGTGATAAACTGTAGCTATTTTTTGCATGGCATTCTGTGTCCTCTAACCAAGGTCATTCCTGAAAAAAAACAACATCAAAAGCACCCTAGTGCTTCTAAGCACAATCAAACATGCTGGCAGAGGCAAAGTTCTTGAAATTACTGTGCTTTCTGATCCACTTCTAGAATGTAAGTCTCCTGTATTGGTTGTCAGTGTTGTACTTCTCATACTGCTCTGTTCTCATAGTATACCAGATAAGTTTGTCTTTATAATAGATTCCTTGACTCATACATCAAAAATGCTCCTCACACTGTGACTGAAGAAGTCTTTCTGGTGAAGTTTGAGTAAGAATTCCATGGTAAAAGACATGTTTTCAGAGTAATGATACTTAACTCCACATCATCAATTTAGACAATCTAGATTGCCTGCAACATCATTCAGAAAAAAAAATAGAAAAAGAAAGAGATGATATTATACCTTGGAGCTATAATTTGGTCTCATAGGAAAGGCATTCACGTCTGGTCTGTAGTAACTCCCTGCTGGCATTTTATATAGAACAGATAGAAAACAGACTATTGACTACATAGGGGAAAAAAAAAAAAGAAAAAACAGACAAAACATGTGCAAGATTATGAATATAGTGCTTATCCACAGAGTGTACTCTGCTTTTCAGAAGGAGTGGAATGCAAGATGATCTTCACGGCCTTGGGGAGCCAATGTTGCTTCTAATAATTTTTAGCTCTTTCATCTAGGCAGCTAGAAAGTCCATTTATGAGAAGATTTTAAAGGATTCTTACAGATGAGATGGGTTGTGAATATCTGGTAGAATCAAATAAGAAAGATTTCTTTTTTCTAAATTTGTACCAGAAAATTTAATAGAAATGCCTTAGCTTCATATCATTTCATTCATTGACTTCATTATTTGTATTCTCAGCTGGGTCAACCACGTGTGCAAGATTTTGCAGGTCTGGATTAATTTACAGTATGTTTGCATGCTCACTTATTTTGGATCTCTCATCCTAACATACTTGCCATAAATACAAGATTTCTACTACACATAGTGCAGCATATTTGTAAAACTCAGGTCTAATGGATACCTTCTGAAAAACTGGTCCTTGTCTGTCACCACATTGTGTTATGTCTCTGTTATGGGTTAGACCACTTAGGAGTTTACCGCTGCAATGGGAACACCTGCTAGCAAAACTGTTTAACTGTAACCTTTCCTATTGCTCAGTTCAGCTAACAAGCTGCTTCAAATCGCCTTCAGACAGCACTGTAACACTAGTGTGTTTTTTTTTCTGTTCCTCCTCTTGGGACACGTAGTGGAGAGTTATTCATCAGTTATTAGGACTTCGCCCTGTTGAAGCCTGCTGTGAAAGCTAGAGGAACTTAGAGTGATGTGTCTTACGAATTCTTTTTTTAAGGAAATTTCAATACAAGTATCAGAGATTTATATCCACTAAGAAATAACTAATGAGCTGCCATGTCATAAATCTCAATCTTAACTCCTAAGTTTTCAATTTCAGTGTTAATATCATGTAGATTTTTACAGCATACAGAAATTCAGGATATTGAAGTCACCCAGTCTTAATAATGAAATGCTTAATTATAAAGAATAAAATGCATAATTTTTACTGATAATTTTTAATCTAATCTGTTCATTGTGAAATGCCTCAAATTATTCTGCAATTTTTAAAACACTGACTATACAAACGGAAGATACAAATGTTGAAGTCAGTAATAAACTATCTGTTTACAAATAAATTCTGAAAAGTAAACTGCATTTCTGAACTTTAATATCTCTAAAATGACTCCTCTTAGACATGTATAAGTGTGATTCATGCTTCAAGACTGCTCACCTCACAAATAGTGATGTACTGTCACTATTTCATTCATTCTAAACGCAGCATCCATAAGGATTTAAAGAGTAGACATCACCATAAATCAATGTTATTGGACTATATTTTCAAACAAAACATTCTACAGACATAGCCAGCTTGCATTCCATACTGATTGTGAAACACTTGCATGAAGGTCAGCTAAAGTCAGCAACAATTTATGGATTAATTTTCCATAGAATAAAAGATTTCTATGTGTTGTTTTGTTGTCTTTTTTTTTTAGTGCACCACAGTAGCTTGAATCTATGCAAGATTTCAATGTAGAATTTCTAATAGTTGTAATAGCTTTGTAAGAGCTGTAAAACAAATGACATTGATATACAAGCATTGGATATTATTTTTTCTTGTGCAGCTCAGGGGAACTCAGGAACTTTAGGGGCAGCAGAGGAAAGGGGGACTTGTCCTTATGATACTGGACTAGATAGTGACATTTTGTTTACTTGGTCACTTTATTTAAAAAAGAAAAAGGAATAAAAAAGAACTGAACAAACTGATAGGAGTTTGGCCATTTCAGATCAAGTTACTTAGTCACTCAGAGCACAACTAGCATTTATTTTTATTCCTTTCTATTTTTTCTAAAGTCTGACAGTTCCTATCTTGGTCTGTATCAAGGAATGAACTGCAACTTCTGTTCTCTCTGTACTAAGCTAAAAAAAAAATTGTTGGACTTAAATCCAGTTGTTTTTCTAGCCTTATGGGTGAATTCGCCTGAATTTTCCCATTGGAGTATTCTGAAGATTGCTTTGAAGTTGTTAAAGTAGAGTCAACAAGGTCATTATACTAAGCACTTCTTAATGTACTCAGATACACCTAGGGAAATTCTAGAGCAGTAAGTGTGCCTTTTCAAAATCTTGAAGTAAATAACCTACTGCTATGGCTAGTATTGGTCCTGTCATTACAGGCTGCAGGAAGGTTATACAATGAATAGACTTCATAAGCCTTTGGGCTTGTATGCGATAAGTAAAGGAAAACATATTATTATAAAGGGCAGGGATTCACCCATTTGTAAAAATATCATGATGTGTATGGCAGCTATTAATATAGGCAATTTTAAAAACATGCTGACCAGGATATTTTTTTAAAGTGGCACCTCAAAGGACAGTTCAAAAATGAGTTTTCTTCCATGCAGAAAGCCTTTGAAAGTAGCAAAGTATAATAGCACTAAACGAATCATATCTTGCCAGGTCAGTAAATATGCTGTTTTAAGAATTTTTAATATGTATTTATTTTGTATTTTAATTGATGCACACTATGAAAAAGACTGCAAAATAGAGCTCCTGCTTCTCTTCTACAAAAGAACTTTAATTCATCTATAAAGGGTTGAGGGCAGATATTTGTGCCAGAACAGATCTGAGCAGCAACCTAAAAAGCCGTTGCAGTGGGAGAATCCTGAGCTGTCTAGTTAATTTGGTCTTTCTAGAGTGGGGGGTCAAGATCTGTCCTTCATAATTAGGCAAAAAAGACATGTCTACTTATGTGTAACAAGTCATAGTAAAACATCTTGAAAAGATCTCAGGTCAGACAATCATCTCTCAGCCATGAGAACATGAAAAGCCTAATATCTTTTCTATCTTTGCATTTTTTAACCCGAAATTATTTGCTATGATATCTAGTGATATTAAGAAAAAAAAGCATTTTACTGTATTATAATAATAATAAAAAGAATCATTTACAATAAGATGGAAAGATTCTACTGCATAATGAAATGCGTAAACTGTAATTTAATGAATGTTCTGACTAGCATAATACATTATTTTTGTATAGAATATTACAGTACACTGGAGGTACAGAAATCTATCATATACTGGAATTTATATGTTACATAGTGATGAAATCCATCTGTTAGGTGCTCACTTACAGCACATAATGTAGTGAAAGCAGCCATCATCAATCACACATTACTCTAATCCTACCTCCATATTCTACTACTCCCAGGTCATTCAAGAATGGCAGTGGTAATGATCAAACCTGTAATTACAGAGCAAAGTAAGTATACTGAGTTCCAGTGAGGATAATGATGTTTACTTTTCATCTCAAGATAAATTTGGTGCAATCAAAATGCTAATAATGAAGTGCCAGCTACAGAATATCTACTATGGAGGACAACACTACTATATCTAGGTATTGCAATTATTCTGAAAACATAGTCAACATCATTTTGTGAAGTGCTACTCTTAAGGGAAGTTAGAAGCAGGCATCAAAGAAGAGAGTTTTTTGAAGAGCAGAGGCTACTTCTGACACTTGTGCTACCTAAAGTAATTACACCAAAATTAGAGAAGTTACACAGATATAATAGCAATGTATATTTTAGGGGAAAATAAGCTACAAACTGGCATATTAAAATAAATTTGTTTAAATACTGTGATCATTTTGAAAATTTAATACTTGTATCTGTATATCTCTACATTGGCAGAATGAATTCAAGTAAAAGAATGCAATAATAGCACTACATATAGTTTAAAAATAAAGACTGCAAAATCAAGAAATTCAACCCAAATAGTGAAAATATTCCCCGATTAAACTGAAAAGGAAAATTTCTAGGATGCAATGAAATGGAGAGAAAGTTCATCACTCATTTTAGGTGAGTTTTGTTTTTTTTTCCTCATGCTTAATACTCTGTTTTTTACTCTTTTAAAGCTTTTATTTTCAAATTTGTATTAATTTATAAACAAAGTCGTTATTAACGGCAAATGATGAAGTGAGGTGGCTTCTATTTTAAGTCTTTTTTCTTCTTACTCTTTTTGTGGAGGGAGGTGGCAAAAGTAGTATTTGAATGGAAATTAATTTCCCTTCTGAAACTTGATTTATTATGAAGCAAAGGAATTTGCCTAGGACTTGTTCCTATTGAGAGACATTTGTATCATGTCCTAGGTGGTGCTATAAAATCAATTGGTTCTCACTGAGGGTTCTCTTTGCAAAACAGTGATAATGAACATATGCTTGAAAAAGCATGCAGTGATAATTGTCTTGGCCTCAGCCGTTAGCAATAATATGGACTTTGAGACCAGTAGTGTGATCAGAAAACAGTCTTAAAAGGAAAACACAGGAAGCCATGTGGAAGAAAAAATAAAAATTGTAGCATCAACATTAATCAGTGGTTGTGTAAAATGAATCATTTCTGTCCAGCATGTGGTACAGAGGTGATATACTGAAGAGCTTTCAGCATATGTACAGATTGTATAGCACAGAAAGAAAGACTTGAGAAAAGATCTCAAAACATGATATGCATCTTGTAGATTTTTTTAATTGTCATGATGTTGAGAAAGTAGCAGGAGTGGGAAAGTGGATGGCATTTGAGGCAGGAATCCTACGGAGGAGAGGAATCAAGACTGAATGCCATTTCTCATCTGGGGCCTTCTGGTGGACTTGATTTTCTCTCACAACCCTCTGGCTGCTGGATAGACTAGAAGAGGTTATCTTGACCAGAAGAAGTGGCCTGGACCAGAAAAGATGTTGCTGAGATGTGGTGAGACAGACTTCCCACTGATCTGAACTGCTTTAATTTTCTGCACCACCTACACCTACCTTTCCCAAAGAACCTGCATCCCATATTCCCTGAAATTCTGGTCGCAGGAGAAAAAAAAAAAGAAGCCTCATACACAGATAAAGACAAATTTCCAAACTAAGAGAGGATAGAAGTGAAAGGAAGAAAAAGAAAGGTACATGGAGGAAAGAATTTAACTAATAGCACAGAGAACATTCTCATCTCAAGGGTATGTGACAGGCTACCTGCCAAAAGGTCTTGCAGGGAGCTCATGCCAGATGCACTGGAGTTCCAAGAAAGTGGATGGAGTGCTCTGCTTCTTCTGAGTATGCCTACAGGACATTCCTGGAGACTGCATCTGCCATCTGTACAGACAATGGGCCTACATCTCGCAGGCCCACAGAGGCCCCAGAGCACCCAGTCTCCTGCACCAGCAGGCCTGCCAGGCTGTAGCAGCCTAAACACGATCATGTTTTGATCAATGTTCCACAATATGTGGAAGAGGCTGTACCCAACTGCCAGTTTTATTAACAGATCCAGGACTGGAAGCCACCACAAACAGGCTGCTTTGCAAAAGTCCCTGTACTTCCTCTTCATCCAAGTGGGAAAACACTGTGAGAACAGGCTTTGGATGATTATTTGTGCTTCCCAGCCTTATCTAGGCCACAATCCAAAAATACAGAGGCATGCACATAAGTTACCAGAGAGCTTTGTAACCTTGAGAGAAGTTCAGCCCAAGTTCAGTTCTAAAAATACAGGAATGAGCAGCGGGGGGTTATTATTCTATAGGAGCCGTTTTTCCTCATCCTGTGAAATGATTCTTCACTGTTGCATTAGTTTTACATTTGTGTAACTCCACTCATTGAAAGGCAATTACTCATGCTTAATATGAGGGTAAATGTGAGCACGCTGAAGCTTTTAGTCTCTCAGCATTATGTGGATTTATTGGCAGTAGGCCCAAACCTCGCAGACCCTCTGCAGTTCAAACCCTACTCACCTCAGCGAGCAGCTCTGCCTGACAGGGGACCATATGCTGTGGCGGTATCAAGGTTGCATGTTGTTGTGAAAAGTTTAATCTCATCTTTCCTGCAGTTTGCAGCTTCCTTAAAAATACTCCCATACTGATAAACCTTGCAAAATGTGACCTCTCCTCTGAGCTGTTCTGTCAACTGGGTTGGGGAAAGTCTGTTTTTATTTCATTGGTTTAGAATGGAAAAGTAGTAGATAGATATACTAAAACGGCAAAATTAAATGCTGCTTTAGCTCTTGAGGTTTTAAAGGTGTGAAATTCCTCAGATTTTTAAATTTCTATATGAGGGTGCTGTTATTGCTGTGATATTGCTTATAATAGTTAATTCTCAGTTATAGGCTGACCTCACTGAAGTTGCCTAATTTGAAACACAAGAAATCTATTTCAGCCTTTATAAAAATTTGGCAAAAAGACAATACGATTTACATTCAGCTCTGTTTTCTGAGATGTTTCAGTAAAAAGCTCTCAGCAAATGGAACATCTGTAAAAAGTGTGGAACTTGAATATTCATTATAATAGTATATATTATGCTGAACAAAGTATTTAAAACTTTGTTATGTCAGTAAATTCCAGATAGTTAATTTCTATGTCCAACAAGATGCACAGATGTGCTGACATAATATTCACCATTTCCAGCTCTTTCCAAATATTACTGTTCTTATTAGTTGTGTGTGCTCAGTATTTGCTCCTAGGAAAGATTAAGAGCCTCACGTTGCTTTGGTATAAATCCAAGGTAATGATAGTGAAATCATGGTGGTTGCATTGTGCAGAATTGGTATGAAAGCAATTAGCTTTCATAGCTCATGATTTGTGACCTCAATCTACTTTGTGGCATTGTGCAAAACTGAACTGGCTGTAAAACCGCTTGGTGCATCCTCTGCATGTATTCCTACCAGAAATCACCTGCATCGTTTCATAAATGCACAAATGTTTTGTGTTAAAATTGCCTGTGGAATTGCTCCAGTCTAAATTCGGTGCAGATCCCAACAGTTTACATTTGGCAAATTTGTACCTGATCATGTCATCCTAATGAACCCACTAGGCATCAGCCCTGACAGGCTGCCTGACGTCGCACAAGATGGAAATAAAAGACTGGGGGCAAAACTGTGACCCCGTACAAGTCACTGGCGAAGCTCCTCTTGCCTTTAATGGGTTCAGGATTTCATCCTTGGCTCCCTGCCATATCTCTCACATGAAGAGACACACAATGTGCTGCATGGCAGGGACTACAGACAATATATTTCCTCCAGTGTATAACTGAGGCATTAATGGAGAGGAGTCAGAACTCCTGGATCTCACCAGAGAAGTGTTTTTGCAGAAGAGAGTGAGTGAAGAAAAGATAAACACAGAAATGGCTGGAAGGAAAAGTCACTCCTGCATATCCCAGGGCAAAGTGAGAGATTTCTTAGGTTTTCTTTTCATTTGCTGTTTTTCCTGCTTTCTGAAGTCACCTGGCAACCTGCTGGGAAAGACTCACTGATTCTCATCAGAGAAACACAGAGTAATGCAATGGTTGAGAAATGCTTCTGCCGGCAAACCACCCAGCACCAGAACTCGGAAATGTTCTAACTTAGAAGGATTTACACCGCGTCCCTGCAGGCATCTCCACTCCAATAGGTGACAATAGCTTCATTCCAGTCTAACACATTTTTTAATTATGGCAACTTAGAGAGCAAAGGCAAGTTAGTTGCTTGCTTTATATTACGGGACATGAGCATTACCTTGGTACAAGTATTCTCTCCTGACTCACGAATCTATCCAGGATTTGGATGTACAAGTTGACCATATCTTCCTGCTAGGAGTATCCTGATCTGAGCTAACTCCCAGATCTCCCATAATATGGGACTGGGTCCTAGCGCTGTGCAACCAGGCCATCAACATGGTCCATGAGCATGGAAAAACTAGCATCAATAGCTAGCACTGAAATGTGTTTTTGGAAGTATAGGCTGCGAAAGTAGTTGCCAGAATAGCTCAGTGGGTCACTGGTCATGTTACATCAGCTGTGGGTCTGGTACCAAGTGTTGCATTCCTGGAATAAAAATATTTGACTAATGTTGAATGAGAAGTGATTTCTTTCCCTCTGATGTGGATTAGGCAGTCAATGAGGAAATGTTTTAGAAACTGAAACTGAGAACTAGATAAGGGCAGAAATCATAGAATCATAGAATACTTAAGGTTGGAAGGGACCTCAAAGGTCATCTAGTCCAACCCATCTCTTCACACAGGGTAACACATGGCACAGGGCTGCATCCAAGCAGGTTTTAAAGATCTCTAAATAAGGGTATAGTTTCTGACAGTATAGTACTGAGGCCTTTTCCAAAAGAGCAGTTTGACTTCCAAGATTCCTATATTCACAGATATTTAAAATATTGAAACATATGGTCTTAGCAGAAGCACAAAAGACTTCTTTTTTAAACTTCACATCATATTCCATCACATTATGAAGGACTGTGCTGCATAATGTAATGAGATGCACATTTTAACACATAGACTCTTTCTTGTGATATCAAGCAGGAGAGAGTTTTACCGAGCAAATTGGGTCGTTCACTGCTGAAGAACTGGTCAGCAAACGGATGTAATGGCTATTTTCAAGTTTGCTCTTAAATTTGCCACTTTCCTGCCTCCCATTAAATCAGGCAGAAGATAGAGCTGTGTCAAAAATTAGGTACTTCCTAAGAAATTGTCCCCCTTTTTGTTCATTTTTCTTTGGCACTCATCACAGGGAAAAGAAAAAAAAATGTCCTTTTACCTAGGATAGTTTCACCACTTTGACCGTAAGTGAAAAGCAGCTTTTGTCAGCAAAGTGCTTTTTGCTTCCTGATGGGTAATGTAATGTGTGAGTCAGTGTGGAAAGGGAGTTGAAGGTCAAAGCTGTAAGAATACTTGCTGTGTCACTTGGTCTCCTGATCTAAATGTTACGCATGTCATTTCCAGAGCTCACTGTCAAAGAATGGAAACCATGTCATGGTGGGGAGTTTGCAACCAAGAAAAATGACTCCCTCAAAATTTCTCTATAATAGAGAAAGGAGGAATTACTTAACTCTTTTTCAAAAACTGCATGTGATTTTGTACCTTGCCTTCTGTGTTACCCATCTCTTCCATTTGTGAAAGCACACAACCAACTTTGAAAGGTGAAATACTTATGAGTTTTGCCATGGCCTTTGTGAAGCCTGGGATTTATCCAGAAAGAGTTAGTGGAGAAAGGGAAGGCTTGTAAGGGAGCAACAGAAAGATTAAAGTTGAAAGATCCCTAAGTATTCTTTTAATAAACATTGTCATTAAGCCTGTATTTTCAGCTGAAACTTTCCTTCGGCAGAAAATATTGCTTAAAATGCCCTGCTTGTTGTGATGCAACATTAACCTTTTAAAATCTCACATTCTAAAATGAAATGTGCATGTACACACTGACTTCCTTGTTTTCAACAGGACCTTTTACTATGTGGTTCTCCCTTTTTTTTAACATCAAAAAATAGAATGAATGTTTCCTTTAAAGAACCATGGCTTATTTACTGGCGCAATTGGACCTTAGTAACTTTGCCCCACTCTTTTCAGTGACTGTTCTCAGGTTTTGTAGATTGGGTTTAAAATATTGTTTTTGACATTTAAAGCCCTTAATTGGTTAGGTCTCAGTGAAGTACCTCACTGAGCTTCTGGCACTCTGCATACCACTTCCTCTTGTGGGGTCAAAAGGGGCAAAGCTCTTGTATTTGAAGGCCTGCAGAAGTAGAAAGGGCACTGTTAACATTTCTGCATGTTCAGCTAAAGACCACAGAACAGACTTCTGTTTGACTTTTCCCAGGATCATGTATTTCTGTTTTAAGGAGGAAATATAATCCCTTTTAGTTCAGAGGACTGAGAGGACTGATTAACCTGGATCACAAAATCATGTAATGATTTGCTGTGATAAATTATGAAGATTTTTACATTTTAAATTATGATATCTGAAAAACTGTGATAAAAGGAAAACATACATTTATCTTGGCTCCCTGTGGCTTGATGGAGTCCATAGTTCCTAAATGCTTTTCCTCAGAAATGAATCCAGACTGATTTTTTTCAGGCTTCCTCTCTGGTTTTCCTCATCTGGGATCTGCCCTCACAAATGTCTCAGCATGTGGCTAACTCTACTGAATTTCTTGTGTATAAACTCATCATGCTCTTAAAGCTAAATTTGCAGATCCCACAACCGCTTATGTGGCTCATTTTACAGGCTAGTGATATAAACTGGAGAACTAGAAAAAATTATTTTCAATGACCTTATTTAGGAGAGAGTTAGAGCTGTGCTTTAGAAAGTGTTTTTACTATTCTCATTTACATTTTGTTTCTGTCTTAAAATTTCAGTTTATTTGGTTATTAATACTTCATGATTTTGGGTTTCAGTGAAAAGTCAGACTGGTGCTAGTAAAGAATCATTTACATTATACTGATAGTAACCAGTCCTGCAACTGAGATCAGGGTTATAAATCAGGAGATGTCTTTCCTCATAGTTTATCAAGTCTTTCACAATTCACTGACGCCAATAAAGAAGCTCAATTTAAGTACCATAGAAAAAGACTGAAGTTAGGTTTATGGGTATTTAGTGAAAATGTTTCATAAACTGAAATTGAGATAAACTGTGTTTGTACAGACTGTGTAAGACACTTTAGTAGATACCCATTTGAGAAGCAGAATTTCTATCAGTGCTGCCACTTGTTGCATTTCATAGCACAGTTGTATTGTGTCATTTTATTTTAATGCTGCTTAGTGAAGGAGACATAATAATAACTGTAGTCTTCAAGATCCCTCTAGATGTTATAATTAAGGTAATTACTATGTTACATCTTGGATATATGCTGAAAACAAACTTCCTAATTCTGCACTGTCTTGCCACAGGGAGCAGATCTGAAATCCATCCATGCAAGCATAGACTGTGCAATAAAACTTAAGAAGAAAATTCCTCTAACCCCTATTAATAGGTCAAAGCATTCATAATGGCTCTGCTTATGTCAGCATATATTGAAGCATCATAGCAGTAGATGTACAGAGCAGAACAGCTGGTGCTGAATCGTGATGTCTACATTTGGGAGGGGAGGGATAGTTCATATTAGTTCTTGGCTGTTCCTATGAGCTGAACGCCCATTAGCAGCTGGAGGGCTCCTAGAGCATAGCTTCTGCTTTATTTTCATTTGAAGGAAACCAGCTCTTGAGTGCCAAGACCCCTTGGCAATGTGATTCAAAACTTAGAAAGCAGAAACAAATGAGATATTTACTTTATATTCCTGCACTCCTGATCCAAATGGTAATGCAGATTCACCCATTTAGTATATATTTAGTTAATGTTTAGTAGACAAAGATAATATGGAAATTCAGATGCTTTGATGTCACAGACACATTCTCCAGAAGAAGTAAGGATATATATGTGTGTATTCTTTTTGATGATGATTCAAAACCATTCTGCTGCTCTGTGCTATCCAGCAATCCAGAAAAAAATATGATATATATATATATATATATATATCTCAAAAGCCAACAAAAATACATGTATTTTTTTCAAATAGAGCATGCTATGTATCTCTGTGGGAATGCTATTTAAATCATCACTGTTAATTTCTAAGGATTATTCAATATTTATTAAATAGGAGAGTAACCACTTATTGAGGGTTTAGAGTAATTCTTCAGTACACAGTGCTGGTCCTATCCAATGTATTGTAACATATAGAGATCTTCTCTGCTTCAAAAAGTATATGCTTTTTATACACCTGGAATTCTGTTCATTTTATAAATAGAAAGTGCTCTATCTTCCCAATGCCAAATTTCATCTTACTTGAATCAACTTCTAGTTTCCTGAGGGAAACAGCTTCAAACTGTGTAAGTTTATGTAGTTCTGTAGAAGATCTGGCCCATTGTTTCTTTATTCTATTTGAAAGGGCCATAACTCTGGTAACAATAATAAAAAGCATCTATATTACTTTTCCAACTTGATAGTTCCATCAGTTTTGATAGATTACAATAAATTAATCATACAGGATTTTGATAACGTATTTTATTATGTTGATTGAAAGGCTTCACTTGAGATGACAGCTAACATGGCGCAATAGCCAAAAGCCTTTTAACGCAACTAGAGGGCTATTCACTGCAGCTGCCATCCTTGAATGAAGCAAAAGGAGTAGAGCGAACGATATATCATGGTGATCCATTTCGCTCCACAGCTATGTAACATACTAGTAATTGCAATTAAGCAAGCACAGGTTCAGAAGAAAAAACAAATCTGTTTAATTTGAGACTTAACCCCCTCAAAAAATCTGCCAGACTGAAGAATATACAGTAGCTGAACTTCTTTCAGTTATACTTTATTTAATTGCTTCATGTGAAGTAACCCTTTGTTCTTCTTGGCTAGAGCTCAGCTAGAGATCTGTAACTGCAATATCGAAGCCAGCTTTATGCAGTACACTTCATAAAAGAGGTGGACCAATTACAGCTAGTCAGAGAATTATAACAAGAAGTCATTGGTATTTATACAACTTGACCTTGGACAACACAGTGAATGAACTCTGTTGTTTAACCTAAAGAGTAACAGACTGAGTATGACAAGATAACAGTCTCCAGATACATACAGAGCCACTGTAAAGAGGCTGGGAATCATCTGTTGTCCATGTTTGTGACAGATAGGAAAAGAAATAAGGGATTTAAATTGCAGTAGAGGAAGATTCAGGTCAGATATTAGGAAGAACTTTTGAACAGTAAAGATAGTGAAGAGAAATGTTGGGATATATTGCCTGGGGAGGAATGTCCATCACTGAAAGTCTTCAAGAAAAAGTTAGACAAACATCTGTCAGGACTGACATAGATATAATCAATCCTACTTTGACATGGAAAGAAGTCTGTGCTATGCTTTAAAAATTCCATGTTACTAGTCATTGCAGCTGTACATGATTTAGAGTATATTTTGCATACATATTTCACTCTATCTCTTTGTTGAATGACTATGCAATAGAATTAAGGCTAGTTGTTTAGACCTGATTTATTCCCTGCTCCCCACTCCCCTCCTCATATACTTGCGCTATGATGTGTTCTTTAATTATCCCATTATATATTGCTTTATTCTCACAACCCTCTATCTCATTAATCCATTGGATGAACTCTACTCAGTGAAAGCATAGTATTTTACATATTGTTTACATTTTGTGGGTATCTATATGTTTTGTTACTGTACAATGTTCAGCCCTGCTCTAAGACAAAGTTACAATATTTTTTGGAAGATTTCTAGATCTGTCTTTTTGCAGTATTTGAGTGATGCATTAACATTAGTTTACCTCTCAGCACTTTTTTGACATCTATATAGCCATTTGGGAGTCATTCTGACACTGATCTTTCAGTGTAGTCACTATTACACAGTACCCTACATGCTCAGAAGAGAACAATGCAAATTGTGTTAGGCTTAATATATCACTTCTTAACTTTTCAGTGATAATTTCACTGTTTCATTGTTCTTGATAACAGCTTCTTTATATATGATGAGCTATGATATTTTGTTTTTAACAGCAAATAAACTCCATCATGCAGTATCAGTCTGACAACTTGCAGGGTTCCTCAGTGAGGCTAAAACTTTTGGATTCACTACACTTGCAGAAATTGACTGATTTATAGCAATAGTAAATTGTCATTCTCTATGTGTATCATCATTAGGGTGGGAGGAGATGCATAGCTTGTGTTTTAGGTTTCACATACATTTATTACAGCAGACTACTGGAATCCTACTCTCCAATCTTGGCTTAGCAAGACACTGTGTGCTAATGGGTATAGGCAAGAGTAGCCTATCAAACTCTAACAACTTTCACAGCTTCAACTTTCACAGCTAAGATCCCTTATGACAAAACCGGGCTCCTCAAACATAACCATAAAGTATGAACAATAATAAACAGGTCTAAGCTTATCTAGAAGCAGGAAGGAAATGGAAGGAGTGACAGGATATTGATTTTAGGGTAGGAGAAGATAACGGGGTACTACTGAGAGGACATGATCCTCTGTAAGAAAGTTCTGTCTTATTTTTGTTAAATTTCTTATCCTTTAAGCTGTGAAAGACTGATCAGCCTTGAATCAGACCTTTTCATCCCTCAAATTTTGATGTTTTCTGTTCTACCTGCTGTTGGGATCAACTTTTATACCTGACTTCCTTTTCCGATTAGTTTTCCCAAACTAATGCCAAACTGGCAACCTAACTCCAGTCTCTTTTTCCAAGTTGTTTATAGGTTTTGGACTCCTCATATATCCTCCTGCTTCAGAATCTACAGATCCCTTGACCAACCATGTCAGTTGTTCTCCTTCAACGACTCCTTATCAGATGCCAGTCTTTTCCTATCTGCCTTCCAGTTCATGTGCTACATTTTCCTGAGGAATAGATCTAATATAAATATGTGTTTGCATAAGTACTGAAGTTTAGTTGTTATAAATAAATGATATCACAATTTCTTTATTTATAGGCAGCACTGTAAGTCCCACCTACAGTGCACAGTGTTTACAAAATTTGGGATAGTCATCATTTTTACATGACTAAACTGCTCCTGTCGTTACACTACCACTCCTTTAATCTTAAAAGACAGTCCATATTTCATGGGCTAGTTAAAAGTTAACAACAAAAATGCTGCAGTTCTACTGAGTTCTGCTGATGTGCCAGATGGATGGTATAAAAGTGACAGTGAGGTTTTGGGTGCTCTCCCCAGCAACAATAGAAAGGAGAAAGTCCTGTGGAAGCAGGATGGTCCCACTTTGCTAACGTCTGCAAAGAAAGATCCAAATTACTAAAGAACTGATACACTTGCAAAGTACTTGACAAGGGGCCAAACTCACCTGATGATATTGGAAGGACCCTCATGTCAGTTAATGGTTATTGAAAATATCTTGCACTGGTGAATAAAACCAACTAGCTAAAGCCCCTCTGGATTATTTTACTGTCTATCCTTTAATGGCAGATAAACAGTAAAATTTGGGGGAGTTGGCAGGATAGTGCAACAGTATGGCTTCTCTGTATCAGCAGGGAGACAAGAATAGTTTCAATTAGCTTCAGAGGGTCAAGCTCTTGTGTATCTGTGGTCACGATCCTGAAAACATTGATCCAAGTAGTCTACATGTTAAAAATTCAGTTGAACTGTTCAGACTTTTCGCAGTTATCTGAATGTTCATTGCTTTCTCAGAGCAAATCCTCTGAATAATCATTGCGTTGTATGCATTTTCTTGTCTACAACTGAAATATTTTACTTATATAAAATATTCTGTGTGTCTGCATTACCCCCCTTTTATTTTCTTAATACATCATACTCAATTTTATATGTTCTAGACCTGCATATGCAAGCCTGATTTGTATACTTAATGGTCCTTCATGAAACAAGCATTTAAACTCTTAGCCTAATAGTTACAAGCTGATTTATTAAACGATATATGAGCTGACTGCAATATGGAAAAATATATATATGTACTCAAGCACTGTGGTTTTGCGATACTAAAATTGCAACCAATTTTCTTGTATGTAATTTAAAGAAAATGTAGCAAATAAAAATGAATAATAGGCCTTTTTTGTAGTTGTAAACATATGACATACAGGTAAATGTGAGGTGTCATTAATTCAATATTTATGAATGTGAAAGTCATGCAGAACTTAATGTGAATGATAAATTTTTGTTTGGTCTGAGTCATGTTTACCCTTTATCTTCATGTTCACATAGCAGAAGGCAATCTCCTTTTTAAGTCCCTGGAAAAATAATCAGTTTCAAAATATTTTTCTCAGAAGACCTTGATTTAGGATTAAATGTGAATACTTACTGCAATCTTCTTTTTGCTCAGAGTTTTGTTGTCCTCTCAGTGTGTAAAGGAAATATTAATATAGGAGCTGGAGCAACTCTTCAGCCTTCCCAATAGTTAACCATCATGTACGACTAACTACAAAATGCTGAAGAGCTGGAGAAATCTGTACTTTAAGATAGATACAGATAGATGGTTTTCTTTGCCTATCTCTTGATGTGTCATATATTTTTCCCTAGAACACATAATATATTGTACACATTTAAAAGTAGTGTGGCACACATTAACTATATTTGGGAGGACAACATTCAGAACTATTAGGAGCATCATGAACCAACTTTTCTGCTACTTATTCAAAATACAATTTTACAGGTTTGTTTTGTTTTCTGTTTGAGCAGCTGTGAAAAGGAGAAGTGTTCTGACAGAAATATTTTTAAGCTCTCAGCTTCTAGAAGGTAACTAACAATTTGTCATATCAAGTGGATAGCATCGTAACCTGTTAGCTACCCCCAGAAATTTAGTGGTGCCATTTGTGGTTAAAATGACTTCTTTAGTTGACAAAAGGGATCACAAAAGGAAATTCTTAGCAAGAAAATGGTAAAAGCATTACCTTGAAAGTGGCTTCTTTCATGCTGCAGAACCACTCATCATTCAAGTATATATTTATTAGAAATGCCATAGGTTAGAGAAAGAATAGAAAAAATAAAAAGGAGAAAATGACCCACACCAGGACTTTGATACGAAACTTTAAGTGGAAAGTGAAATGAAGGTACCTGGCTTTACGTAGAGACAAGTTTCTATGTAAAGGATAGGAACCAGTGAATAACGCAGCACAAATGCAAGACAGAAAATATTAGTCTTGGGAATTGTCACACACACACACAAAAATCCAGAAATATGAAGAGTTTTCTGTTGATTTGCTGTAGTTGTTATTCTGCTCATATTTTGTTTGTCCATAAAAGTTTCAAAAACTTCTCTTTTTAGGACGCAAGTGAATTGAGATGGAGATAGAAAACTAGAAATGCATGATATGCATTAGTCATCATAAAGCAAGTAGCCTCATTTGCATCAAACTGTAAGAAATCTCAGCACCCCAAACACATTAGCAGCATCTCGTTCTCCCACTATTTTTCTCTTCTTAAATATCGGCAATGGCAAAAAAAAATCATTTGTTGTAATGATATTCTTTAATATAAAAATACTAAATGTTTGAAAGATTTTTTTCCCTTTTATCTCATTCAGGAAAAGAAAGGGAAGAATGAGATATTAAAGTATGGTTTGTGTTCTTTGTGGAAGTATTCACTGGTTGCAAGTGCTGGAATTCAAATGAAACCCTAAAGGAATATTTTGTATGGGCTTCTGAAAACTATTCTGTATTGGCCAAAATCTTCTCACATTGAAATAAATAACAAAAGCTATCACAGTTTCAGTATAAAATGAGTTAATCTGCCATAAGGACTGTCTGAAATCCCTCCCATATTAATGAGAAAAATAGAACGTGTGCACTGTATAACTCAATTCTACAGGTCTGCATGTATTATTAGAGACTAATGACAAGTGGGTTTGTATGTTGCATAAAGATCTATGAATATTCTGCTACCACAATTAAAAATGGGCACAAGTATGCCAACATTTAGGAAATATTGTCCTCTGAGATCACAGCAACAGAAGAGATGTTAGTTTTAATAGTATCAATCTTCCTCACTCTGTGTTTTGCTTAGAGCTATATATCTTCTAAGACCCTAAATGCCCAGTGGGTAAGTAGTAGCTCTATGGCAGATTGCACTTGCATATGGTATACTGCACTTTTTCCATTCTGAAGTTTAATGTCAGGTCTTTTGTACAGTTCCCCCCAAAGGATCTGAATGCAATTGTGTTTTGGGCACCGTTATTTAGTGGCTTGGCCATACTTCTTCAAATAACTCTCTGTGTGTTACTTAGGGCCATAACCTCTCTCCTTATGTGCTCTAGAACTAGCTGTTCCAAGAAAAAAATGCTTAAAATGTGATAAAATTGCTTCCTAACCCTTGTCCCACTATGACATATGACCAGTTTATGTGCTGACAGTTGTAGTCCCCTATTACTACTGTTTTATTAGATTTAGTTGCCTCAGTGCTCTTAGTTTTACACTTCAGTACTGTTTTCCTGGTCTGCAAGTGAGTAGTTACAAGTATGTATGTTCTCTTAAACAAACTGGAATTGAGATGATATGTACAGAGAGTAGCACAAAATTATTCATCATTTAATTCCATGTATCCTTCCTTTTAAAGAGGAAATGGAACATGAGCTCTGTATAACTTTTTTACAGACATTCTGAACAAATGTGTACTTTAATTCATGTGGATATATAAAACCATATTAAAACATGCTTGTATTTCAGTGACTAATTCTGGATGATTTTAATACATTAATTATACTTTAAGCCTTTCATTTTCCTGAGGCTAATCTACTGTTGAGCTATTGAGCTTTGCCAAACTTAGGACAGAGACTAAATGTGATATTACAGATTTATAAATGCCAATATGAGTCCTTTCCAAAGCAAACATACTTTTGTCCCTTCAATTTTCTGCTTCTGCAGCTTGGATAAAGAAGAATAGAGATATTGCATCCCTGTAGTGTTACACTGGAGTTTTACAATTGTAGGAATATAGTATCCCATTCATCATATTAGAAATAATAGTTTAGGTCACAAATTAATTGTTGTCCAGCTCACTGAAATGTCTTACTGGATTAACTATTAAGAATTATGAAATTTATAGCAAGCTCTCAGGAAAGTAAATCTTTCAGCCCTTATCCAGAAATCTCAGTAGTAGCAGTATAATTTTGTTTAAGTGAAAAATCAAAACCCAGAAACCTCTCTTCAGATGTGAATAAAAATCAGGCACCTAAAAAGACAACCTTTAAATTAAATAGATTTTAAAATGATGACCCTAGCATACAAGGACAATCATAGCGCATGGCAGATTTGGGAAAATAACCAAGCCTTGAGATTGTCATGTTGAAAACTCTCGCTACTGCCAAAGAAGGCAGATTTCTATCCCCATCTCCTGAATCTCAGACTTGTCTTTCTTGGGGAGTCTCAATTAGATATTTGGGACTACAGTTTCTCACCAGGCTCTAATTTTCATTCTCAGCTATTTGCACATGACTGAACTTTTTGATTACCATGCTTCTTTATTTTTATTTATTTCATTTTCTATCATTATATATTAAGGCACCTTGCCTCCAGTGCAGCTGCCATAGCGTTTTCCATCAGCACAGCTCTGTGTCTTGTCACTCCCTTCTCAGTACTTGAATACCTAAGGCCAATTTTGTAGCCCTATCCTGTAGTTAAACCAGCTGTTTAGTAATAACACTGTTGATTTCTCTGAGTGAATCGCACAAGCAGTGTCTTTTGCATTATCATAACATTTGTTAGACAAGAGCCCTAAAGGATCTTTGAAAATTTATACCATAGATGCTTTCAAAACACAATTCTCACTTCTTTTTTTTCTCTGTAAAGTTACGACACGAATAAAGATATAACTTCTCTCAGGACATACTCCCAATCTCTACTGACACGAGCTAATTGATTTAGATCAGCAAAATAAATTAAATAAAAAAATCTCAGCACACTAGAGGAACATATCTTTAAAAGGAAGGGAAAAAGAAGGATTAATGAAATCAGTTTTCTTCTATTTGAAGAAAAAGATGTATACTACAATAATAAAAGCATAGTTTAATGGTTAGTTTTTAAGAATTAAAAAACAAAGTATTATTTCCTTTAGGCTTATGGAACAGTTTTTAAAATGGATTTTCCTCTATTATTAGTAGAACTCAGGAATTCCATTTTTTTCTGAATATAAACCAAGTGTTACATTAATAAGCACAGAAATTATCCAAGGTGGCTAACTTCAAGCTTTTCACTACCTTATAATTCATCAAAAGGAAGTAGCTGGCTTTTTGAAATGTGAAAAAAAATACTTGTGGTTTCTTTTACACTCATTTTCCATATTATGAGATTGTATACTTCATTTTTATGTGCTTTTGTATTCTATATAGGTGATTGTGTTTTCTCTGGCTAGCTTTTGGGCTAAAGGATAACTTAATTTCTCTTTTACTCAGTGGGCCATGCATTCAAATTGTCACACACCATGTATTCTAGTTTCTATTCATAAAACAAGTTGTTTTCAATATATACAATTAATCTAGATGACATGAATTAAGAATTAACTTAAAGTACTTTGCTTTGAGTTCACAAAATGGTCATGAAATACTTCTCCTTCTTATCATGATTGACTTGAGGAATCACCATAAAAAGTGGCTCATCTCTTAGTAATTATACCACATGTTAAGTATTATAAAAAATCTCTTGAACTAAAAACAAAATTACAAGTTTTTAAATTATTATTTAGGTGTAAAGAAAAGTATGAACAGAAACTAGCATTGATTAAGAGCAGAGATCTGAAAACGAGACATTACATTACAATTTACATTAGTAAGCTTTTGCAAACACTTCTTTTTATCTTGATTTCATACATATGTAATATTTTAACCCTGCCAATTTATGCCCTTCTCTGTACTGAAGCAAGAGTATTGATAGGATCAATCCATATCCTTGTCCTGTCATGGGGATAAGAGGAAAGAATCAGTTTGGTGTGTGCCGATGACTGATGCAACTAAAATGTGGCTGCTTTTTTGAGGCGAGTAAAACTGTAGTCTGAGGTGTGGTGATCTCCAGAAGTGGTGATCCTCAAAAAGAGCAGGATGCTACATGTTTGACTTATGGTTGATTAAGTTTAAACATTGGGCTGTTCTTCATGAGAGCTCAGATTAATGAGTCCCGGTGGGCCAATGTTATTTAGCCTCATGCTGAAGGAAATCACGAAGTCTCAAGGGTAGTGGAGTAGAGGAAAAACTCAGGTTATTCCTGAGTTTACAAGCCAATTTTCTTAAGACATGCACTCCATGTGCCATGAAAAGACTGGTCATATCAGATTTATTATGGAATCTCCAAGGGTATGAAAAGATCATATTTAACGTGATCTAGCCATCTCAAGCATGTTCAGGGTAAATCCACTACCTTGGGGGATTGCTTTCTTTCCAAAGAGCTTTTGTCTAAGCTTCAGTAAACTGTAAATGCTGTGCTATTTCTCCTGCTCTTTTTCTTCTTGATGTATTTGGTACTGTTAAAAAATCTCCTGGGGCTCAGAACAAATGTCTCTTTAACACTTGTGCTTGAAAATGTGGGCTCTAGAGTTATGCTGACCCATATGAGACAGCAGTCAGCAGTCCCTGAAGGTGTACTTGGAGCAGAAAAAAAACTGTAAGAGCTACAGAGAGAATTGCTTCATGGAGTTTTAAATCCCAACGATCTAAAATGACTTAGCAGGGACCAAATTTATATAATTTAGGTGCAAGGGGCCATATTCAGAATAATACTCTGTACCCACTTGGTGCTGCTGATGTTTCTGAACATTATGGCATCCATCTGCTGTTTGCTAAGAGTAGACCCCAAACTCTCATTTATTTATTAAATTGTGTACCTATTGTTTTCATAACATTGCCATAGAATTGTAAGAACACTTGGGAAGGAAGTCCTTGAAAGGGCTTTACGAGAGTCCTGGTTGCAAATTAAAAAAATACTTTGTGATGCACACAAGCATTTTACACCACTAGTCAGTTTAGGAGATGGATGAAAGCGGGGACAACGTCTCAATGTGCCACCTTGTTAGTCTTCTCCATAAGTCTGTACCTGTTGTAAGTCAACTTTTTTGTTGTTTTATTTTTCAGGGAATATATAACATTTTAGACTGGTTGAATATCTGACATTAGGATTACACCATGCAACTGAAATTTCCCCCCTCTCTCTGCCTCTCATCCACACATATATACATGTATCTGTTAAGCTGTTTCTGCAGGAAAGGGAAGTCTCAGGAACATACTCATGATTCTAGTCAGGCATAAACATGGAAGAGCCATGACCAATAACCACTATCTCTCACATTCTTCCTAGTGAAATAAAGAAGAAAATAAATAATTGATTTTATGTTGTGGTGTGTATGTTTTTGTTGCTTTATGTACTTGATGTACTGTATAGTAGAAATAAGAGAGGACTACATGAAATAAGGGCATAAAAATGAAAAGGAAAAAGATTCTGATGGACTTTATGTCAGTGATATTAGACAAGTCAAGACTTTAAGTCCAAAGGGGGCCATGTATTGCAGAAAAATATATGATTATCCATCTACATTTTTTTCAAATACTATGCAAAGATTCAGAGAGAAAAAAGTTAAAGCTTCCCCATAGCCACTGACTTTCTTTGCACATGCATTACAATGCCACCCCTAGCCCCAGTGATTTAGGCATTCACATTCAGAATATTATTTTGGATATTACCAAAGTTTTACTGTAGGGTCTGTGTGACAAGACAGAAATGCCAATTTTCAAATATTGAACCATGGCTGTTGCATGGAATCTCATGGAATGAAGCCAATTCTCTCCATGCTGAATTTCAAAGGTCTCACCAAAGCAGTGAGAGCGTGGAATTCTTTCAAAAATGTTTACAAAATATCTTTTAAAATTTGGGATACCTTACACAACACTTTGTAGAGTTTGGTCCTGGCACATTTCTAAAGCAAAATAAGTAGAAGTTGCTGATATTTTTTTCCAGAAGTTTTGCATATTAAAGCAGGATAAATCATAGCTCAGAAAAGTTCCATAAATGTTTGCTCTAATAATAATGAGAGTGATAATAGGTAAGTTTGTTTGTTTGGTACTGAAAATATGCCCATGAAGACTTGCCTCGGCTTTGTTTACTCCTTCTGTGTTTACTTTTTGCAAATGTTCTTTGAGTTTATTATTCTCATAGGATTGTTTGCTGAAATGTTCATTTTAAAGAGGATTAGAGGACATTCTCAAATAGCAAATTTTCTACTCCTAAAAATAAGAGCCGTTCTAGTAGCCTAATTTTTCTATGAATTATGGCTATTCTCTTATGGTGCAAAAGAATGTTTTATCCAATCATAATTACAGAAGTAAAAATACCAGATTTTGCAGGCAATGAACTACTTGAATGCAATCTACAAAGCAAGATAGTAGTCCTAATGTAGTTATTCCTATAAACTTTGGCAGATACTGTTAAGCATTTCACTAGTTGGGTATCCCTCTAAAGGGTTTGTGTATTTTTTATGCAACTTTAATTAAAATTATCAAAAAAGCAAAAAAAGAGGGTTTTTTTTTCTCTCTTGTGGCTTATGGATTACTCTAGAAGAGATATAGTGTAGTTTCTTTTTCAAACAAAAAATCAGGAATTGAACAAAAAACATTAAGATCCAATGAACTGAAATTTTTCAAAGAATGAAAAGAAAAAAGGTTACATACATTGCTACCCTACCTGAAATTGTGGTCATTTGTTATGATGCTTATTTAAATGTGTTTAAAAACAAAATGAAGCAAAGCTAAAAAACATAAATAAAATGCCCACAAATATGAGCAGGGACATTTATCAGAAAACAGATGGTCTCTTATAGGCAGAACTAAACACTTCTAGAAACATAACAATCCATTTATCTTAATGAATGCATTCTCTAGCAGATATCTAAGGTAGAAGCAGTGACAGTTTACCTGCAGGTCTGAAAAACACATCTCTCTGAAAATACATAACTTAGGAATAGGTTTGAGATTTTCAATTTTTAACATGTAGATCAAGAATATTACAGTAAATTCTTCCTTTTCCTGATATAATCTTTATGGAGAATACTTTTCTTTGCCTTCTGGTGCTGCATAGGATGACACCAAATTTAACTTCAGAGCACAAGTTAAATATCTACTAAAAAGCTGTTTTAAGTTGTATGTATTTGTATTAGCCTTCAGAGAGCTGTATCGAAATCAGACCTGGTCCCTGACCATGCCTTCTGCAACAAGGGAATCTCTAAGAAATGGAATTCTTAGGCTTTAAACTTTCTGTTTTTTATCACTGAACAAGTCTAAAATCAAGGCGTTTAGTATTGGTCCACAGTGAACAAATTGTTTAAATATTTCCAATATACTGAAAATACATTGTTTACTGTATATGCCAAAAAAGCCTATTCTGTCTCCACTGAAAAATGATTAGCTCAGATACTTTTTTCTTCTTTTTTTCTTAAAGGTCTCTCAAAGCATAACCAATTCCTCTTGACCAGAGAAAAGTCTGAAAGATAATGGAGCAATATATAAACTGTCAATTTTAAAATATTCTTCCTAGGAATTCACTGCAGCACTATAAGCATTAGATCCATAAATTGTCTCTGGCTGGACTTTTGTAGCATTTTGCTTTTAGGTTAAAATACTTCTAGTGACCTTGTATAGTAGCTTGAATTACTTTTGAACATAGCCATGCCATTAAAGATATTCTGACAGCAAAGGTCCCATAAATGGACATTACCATACATATTTTTACTTAGTCTTCTAAACTTAAAAAGGAATGACCATGGAAATATGACAAGAAAGCTACTATTTAGTAAGGAGAAATATTTCCAGAGATATCAACAAATCAAATGGAAGTTACAGCATATTGGAGCCAGGGTTATTGTCTCAAGATCTTGTTAACGCAGACAGTGGTCTCTACAGGAGGACCAAGATGTAAACAACACACAGGAAAGGCCTAGTCAAGTTATCTTCCTAAGCATTTACATTAGGTGATGAATTAAATTGGTGGAAATGTGGTCTGGCATTTTTAAGATATGATAATTCAGGTTTGTCGCAGGATAGTCCGCTTCTGTTGTCAGAAACAGCGATGTTACTCCCCTATCTTCAGATTACTGATATGGCAAGACTTACTTTTCCCCAGGCAATTAGAAAATGGGAAAACCTGTAAGAGTTGGAATGTAGGTGGGAACTCTAGGGATTTGTAATACATTATTATAAATTGCTTTGCTATTTATGCAGATTTAAATAATAAAATATATCCATAAGCCGCCTTATCAGCTGCATTAAATATGTTTTCAAAGAAGGAGCTAAGCCAGCCTGCATTTATAAATCCCCTCTGCCCATCCCATCATCACTGCAGGATATCTGCTCCTCTGCACACCCTTTGGAAGCTCTGCCTAGCAGCACGTGCAGATGGACAGACCTTAAATGTGGGCTATTTGGGGTCAAGCTGGGGTTTGTGCTATAAAGCCTTAAGCCCTTTGCCCGGACAAGGCAGAATCTGCTTCGCTTTTTCACGAGAGCAATTCATCCCAAATACCTTTTCTGACCATCACTGAGACTCAGCAGGACAGAAAAAGAGGCAATAAAAGTGGTGGAGGGTCCCAGGATGCCAAAATTTTAAATTTTAGCCTAAGACCATGAACAAATCGTGCAG
Source organism: Nothura maculosa (assembly GCA_032353885.1). Classification (NCBI taxonomy): domain Eukaryota; kingdom Metazoa; phylum Chordata; class Aves; order Tinamiformes; family Tinamidae; genus Nothura; species Nothura maculosa. The sequence goes on along the minus strand of JAUBOD010001108.1, from coordinate 442,298 downwards.
ACACAGTTATGATGATTTATTAGGTATGCGAAAGAAACCTGGACAGAGGAGAGATTCTTTTCAGATATATTGACCAATGCAATAAATGCCTCTCTCATAATGTGTTATCTTTAACCAAGAGACTTAATCAACTGTGACTGCAAAAGGAAGTGTTTTCTCAGAAATAAGGTATTTATATGCATTTCTCATATGTGTGAGACAATGTCTGGAGGATGAATCTTCATCTCTAGCTGAGGGCTAGGTAGAAGTGCTAAAAAAAATGGGTTCTGATAAAGTGCACAACAACGCTGTGAATAAATTCCATGAGATTTCTAGCATCTTTAACAGTTAAGTTGAAACATAGTGTTAAAAAAAAAGAAAAAGAAAATAAAAGAGAGAAACAAAAAAGGAACCTTAGAGACAATCACCAAATGTCTCATTTTGAGTGAATTATATCACAAATATCTGGTTTAGCTTAGCTAAGATTACATGAATACAGAATAATAAATCCTACTCTTTTTGTCAAGCTTTGTTATTTTCTATAATCTTTGATTTGTGCTTTTCACAGCCAGAATTTTCCTGGCCTGAGCCACATCACTACTCTGACGCCTCACTCCAGTGCAGAGGACAAGAGAAGAGAGAAACCTCCCTATTCCTCATGTGCAAAATTTTGTTTTGGAAAGGAGCTTGAAGTAGTTTTTAAAAGGTCAATTAATCAATCAGGGAAAAGTAAAAATGTTATTTGACTCAGAAGCCTTGCCACACCACTCGAATAATGAATGATGAATACTAAGCCTTTGAGTGAATTCTTACAATCAGCGGCCCACGACTAATCGATAGGCTGACATTTTCGCACAGTTTCAAAAAGTGATCAAATTTCATAAATATCACGGATTGTCGTGGAAAAAATATCATGAAGAGAAGGAGGGGGAAGTGGGGAGGGTGTCAAAATTTGCCAGGAAATTGCTTTATTGCTTTCTGTGGTCTGTGAACCCAGGTTTGGGTACAGGCGATGCGCAGGGAGAAGGCGCCACCTATAGCTCTGTCAAACCCTGGCTTTGCCCTGTGACGAGGTTAAAAGTTTGCCTCAAAAAAAGGGGCATTGCACTCTGCACCATGCAACACTGTTGCTCAAATATTACCTGCATATGTCATCAAGGGAGTACACATTACATGAGTTAAGAACTGGCAGACATCTCAAAGCGCAGATTATTAAGGCTTTCCCTGGGTTTTGGAAGTCATTGCTAACTCGCTACTGAACAAATTTGCAGATGACACCATGGTCAGCAGTGGCAAATACTTAAAAAAGCAGATCCACAGTGATCCAAATTGCTTGATGAGTTAGGCTTTACTGATAAATCGTATTTTAAGGTTATGCAAAAGTTATTCATCAGGAAGGGGAGAAAGAAAACAGGGCATTCTGGAAAGCGCAGACCCTAAAAAGAGCTTAATGTGAAATCCAAACAAACCTCTGTGACAGAAGTAGTTAGTGCTGTCCATGTTTAAACAGGAGCATGCATGCAGGAATGCAATTTTTGTCCTGGTAGATTCAGTGTACAAAAGGATGTATAAAAATGGGAGCTTATGAAGGAAAAATAAAAAACAAAAAAATTAGTTTATCGGTAAGAAATTTGAAATGTAATTTGATTGTAGCATTCACATACCTATCAATGTTGGAATTCTTATGCCAGGCTAATTCAAATTAGATATTATAGACTTTTTTTTTTAACTATGATGACAGTTATCTGCTAAAATGGATAACAAAGTAAGTGATTTATTCTTCATTGTCTGACACTTTCATCTACGGCTGGATTTTCTTGGGAGGTGAGACTACATACTTGTAAGGAATAAGGATGTAAAGTTGAATGTGATGCAGAATGTTAAGACTTGACAATATTGCTAATTTCTCCCAACTCAGAAACAAGCTGACCCAAATCTGAGTTTCAGTCCTAAGCTCTCTTCTGTGCCACATTGCTTGGCTTCCTCATCAGTTGAAAATCTAAGAAGCTATCAGCAATGCAACGTGCTGTGTGCCCTTCTTACTGCAAGATGGGTGAATTTGCCTCACTGTGGAAGCGGCTGTTTGCCACTGCTCTTACATTTGGGTTGTCATAGGCAGGGCCATTCCCAGAGGCGGCTGCAGATGCCACGCTCTGTTCACTCGGATTTGACAGACATGACCCACCTTCAGTTTGCAAATCAAGTTGGTTTGTTAGCATAGAAAGATGTTGGTTCCATTAAGTCTTTGCCTAAACATGTCCAAATAGCTTCTTGCTATACCACAGGGTACAATGTATGTGTACCCTACATAATGCCTGTTCTGGCCTACACATGGTCTGCATTAGTTGGAACTTAAGTAAAAGACAGTTTGTGCTACTAAGGAGACAAAGCTGACTCATCTTTATAAAAACATGGTCCTTCACTTAGCTTAGTGAATCAGTAATATGACATGTTATCAAACTTGAGGTATGAAGAAATCTACAGAATTCTTCACTTAGTGATGTGAATATTCAAAGGTGGTCTCTGCTACCTCTGGTGTGCATCAGCCAGAGGGACTAGCATCACCTGGGTCCTAGCCAAGCTAAAAAGCATAACAAAACAGCTAAGCTGACACCTTCTCTTTTCTAGCTTTCATCTGCTTCCTAATTTTACCCTGAAGTTGTTCAGGTGCATATTTATTAAAGTATTTCTAATACTTAGAGTTGTGAGAGCACCAGGTCAGTGACTTTGTTTGCAAGGATGCTGGCACCATGCCATCCTAGGGGAAATGTCAATTAATTCAGGCCGTAACAGAGCCAGCATGCATTGTTTTCTTTTCTTGGATTTGTGGGTTTTTTTTCAAACAAATCAAAGCTGAAACGTTCTGAGTTCATCTTCAACCATTATAATTAACTAAATAAGTTCTTTTATTTCCCACTTGATGTGGCTTAGGTACCTTGAAGCTAGTCTATCTGGGATAAATTAAATTGATCTTGTTCAGATCAGTGATCAAAATGTACGACTTAGAAACTAAATATTTTTCATAAATGATCTTGCTTTTATTGCAGTTAAGAAAATACTAAAAAAAGAGGAAGCTTATTATTTGAAGAGAGAGAGGAAAGCTGTGGGCAAATAGAAATCAGAACCTTTGAATCCAAAGCAATTATATTTTTTGCCTTTTTTAATATCTTTTCATCATCATTTTTCTCAGCTTCTAGGCAATCACGACGGATTAGAATTCTTTTTTAACGAATTCCTTTTTCTTTTGAGTGTTGTTGAGTATGTAATAATACTTAACACTGCAGTTCTAGTCCAGTTTCTCAACAAGCATATTAACTTTGGAATAACAGTTGTATTAGGAAAAGCAAAAATATATTTAAAAAACAAAGCAGTATATTTAAAAAACAAAGCAGTCACCAGCCACACACTCTCATAACCCTGACAGAAAGCTTATGTCATTTTTTGGTAAGATGTAGAAATAATCATATATTAGTTTACTGCTTTCTTGAGAAAACACTTCTGGGTTTAAGACTAAGAAAAAAAATTAAAAAAAGAGGACAGGGGAGGAGGCAGAGAGCAAAAAGGAAAAAAAGAGGAGGAAAAAGCAGGAGTGAATGAGAAGGATGGGGGAAGAAATTAACCTGTTAAAGGCAAAGTCACTAATATCATTTCTTCAGTCATTGTGATAATTTCCTAAAAAGGTCTGTATACTTGTGTGCTCTCCAGAGTATCAGCTTTATCAATACATAATTATTGGTTTCCTATTACAGTTTCCTTTGTTGTTTAGTAGTGTACACTTCAGTCTTCGTTGTCCTTGGCTAGCTCCTGGAAGCCAATTTGTAACATCAGTTTTTGTTTGGAAAATGTCTTTGAAAAGAAGACTACTTCTGAAATATCATCTGAAGTTCACCTTATAATGCGATTCAGAGAAACAGAACATGGGTTAAAGATTAATTACTCTCAGAAACAAAAATTTGAGCTTAAGTAGCTATTCTCAGACAGGAGAGAACGTTCTTTAAAAAAGAAAAATCAAGTAGATAAGAACAAAAATGTTAAAAGAAAAAGCTGAGTACACCTAGAGTTTATAAGTAGAAACACTTTCTACAATATCCTTCATTATCT
>JAUBOD010001108.1:416751-427132 GCA_032353885.1 Nothura maculosa | reverse complement strand
AAGTATTATATTTCTACACAATATATCTCAGAAGATGTGATTCAGGGATGGAACATAAGTTTTCTCTGATGCCCTGATGTCTTTCAGAAAGAAATAATTAATTCAACACAAGTTTATATTGCACGTGCTTTGCATCACATTCCATTCATTGGGAATTCTCCTCTCCTCTCCTCTCCTACCCTCCCCTCCTCTCCATTACCCCTCAGCTCACCTGCCTCTCCTTTCCCTTTCCCTTTCGCTCTCTCCCTCCCTCCTTCCCTTTCTCTCTCCCTCCCTCCCTCTCGCCCTTTCTCTCTCCCTCTTTCTCTCTCTCTCTTCCTCTTTCTCTCTCTTTCTCCCTCCCTCTCCCTCTCTTTCTTTTTAAAACTTCACCTGTAGTCATTTCATGATCTAAAACTAACTTTCCCTTAACTGATGCTTTGAACTGTCTGCTACTCAGACATGACTAACGTCACCTACATTAACCTCGGTTACCCATGCTGGATATATAACTCTTTCCAGTTTAGCAAGCCTGTTGCTCTGTGCCATGTTTCTTTTTGTGGTGATTCTGCTATGAAGACCTAGCACCACAGACTGACAGAATCTCTAAAACTCTTCAACCTATATTTGCTCAAAGCAGGAGAAAAATACTTTTTTTCTCCTAGCTACTGGCTTTGGAATCTAGATCTGCAAGTCAAGCTGACTCCTCATGGTTCCTCATAACTAATAAAAGTTTTCTTTGTGAATTGGGAAAATGCAACCTGGAAATCATACCGACTCACTCAGAATAATTGCCGTTTAGGAAAGCCCTTAAGCACATGCTTAAGTCACTCTGCAGTGTAATCTTGCCAAAGAATATAATGTTTTACATCAAAGCTAGTAATATTTTCTTCCTACATCAGTTAAATGTTATAGGAATAGTGATTCTGCCAAATTTACTGTCCTTACTTACAAAAACTTTTAATAAAGAAAACAGTTCCTTATTGACAAAAGCACTTACTTTAAAATAAAGAGTGTAAACTCCATTGACTTTTGTGGGATTTAAACAAATATTGAACTCTTTCCTCAAATTTTACATGTTTTTCTGAAGCATGGCTTGAAAGCCCCTCCCTCCAGGGATCACATGTGTGTATTTTTTCTACATAGTTGAATGGCAACTTAAATCTAGCTTCAGCTGTTTTAACACAAAAAAGTCTCACATCAGCACAGCAAAACATTTCTAAGTGAGTTTCTATACTTGGCAAAGTCGTAATACTGTACTATTTAATTTTGTGCACAGGAAGAATAAAATCACTTTTATATTATGAAAAAACATATGGACTGTCTGGCATGTAGCATTTTAACCTAGAAAAAAATCATGGACTAGTCTGACATTGCACCTGAATGAATGGAAAATTGATTATTTTACACATCTTTGTATAATAATGAATCTTTCATATAAAGAAAGCATGATCTTGTCAGACTCTTCTGGCTATTGTCTTCTACCTATGGGAAATATCAAGAACTGTAGCAATGCTCTTACTGTTCTCTTTCAGATGACCAATGAGAAATATCAGAAGGTCTATAAAAGTGAAAATTTCTCTAGCCTTGGATAAAACACCTCACTTCTGGGTACCCTCTCTGAGCATGCCTCACTGCTTCCTTGCCAGCTTATTATAACCTGTTGCTTCATCCAAAAGAAGGGAGTAGTTTTTCCTTGTTATCCATAGATTTTTGATAAGACTCACGGAACACCCTTAAGTTGGCCATATCCCCTTTAGCCATCCCCTTTAACATTGAAGTGTGGAAAAATATACTCATGAAGTGGCTGCAATATCCATTTCAGCTTGCAGTGCCAGAAGAAACAGGTGCTTCTCATTTTTACAGTCTGTGACCACTTTTTTGAGGCCTTTCCAATCTTTTTTTTTTAAGGCAATGGAAGTCCAGATTATCACCTAACTCAGTTTTTACAGTGGTAGTGGTAACACTTTCTATTTATTATTTATAGTGGTAGGTGGAAGATTTTCCTACACAGAGGCAGGCTGATTCTCTGTAACTTCTCCCTTTGCTGTTAAGATTATTCAAAGAGAGACAGGTAGTCTCAGCACTCTATAAGTGCTGTAGATGTGATCTTTCTTACACAGGTATTGATGACTCTGTATTGACATAAAGTGGTGTGATGGATGATGATGTGCAGTCCTTGTTTTGGAGAAAGCTGAACTTTCCCTTTCATCTGTAACAGAAAATCTCCTTTTGATATTCAACTTTTGGAGAAGAGTGACTAATACTCAATGTCAATCCAACTGTGTCTTTTTATGTAATATCTTTTATATTGAATTGTTGGATCTTTCATTCTATCCTTTCCTTCCTATTCTTCTCTAAGTTTCCCCTCCTCCTGCCATTTTCTTTCCTTTCCTGAAATCATGCAAAGGATCATAAACAATGAAAACCAATCTGAAACTGCTTTTTTATGTGGCCCTAAAACATATTCCTGTGAACATATATGATAACAGCTTAAAATGATTCAGAAGAATAGTGAGGAACATATTTATGTAACTTTCATTTCCTTTCAAAAGTTAATGACCCTGCACTTTAGTTTCCCATCAAAATACTTTCACAAAAGCATTTAACATTCAGGCAATTTAGTTTTTTGCTTTTCTATTTTCTGAACTTGTACATCTTATTGTGATTTATTTTATATACTCTGGGTCAGGAAGTGATGCCATATCGAGCTATGCCAGTTGACTCTGGCCTTTTATTGGTCTAGTAGGTTTTTTTGACAGCAATTTCAAGTGATAAAATCTGGTTTAACATATTGAGTTCTTTAAACAGGTAGGTTTTATCGTTTGCAATCTGACCAAATGAAGGAAATCATATACATAACTAATATAATAGTTCTTTCAAAACTATGTCAAAGATGTCTTCTAAACAAGAGTATTTTACTTGCAGCTGTAATAGCATCTGTGCATGGAAATCAGTGATTTAATCAGTTTTTGGATATGTGTGAAGTCACATAAGATGTTACTAATAACTTTCTGCCACTGAAAAATGGATATCCTCCTTCCCACAACACTGATGTTCTTTCCTTCTGCTCCCTGTCATGGTATTCAGGCTACCTGCCTCTGCAGTGAGTCAATTCTTAGCAACTCAGCTAAAGATAAAACAGGCAGGTTTGTGCTCCATTAGTGAGCTGTACTGAATTGAGGTGAATAGTGATCTCATCCCTGAAGGATCTGCTGAGTTCCAGAACCTCCTCTCAGGTTGCAGAGAGTGGGACTGCAGGTCTGGGTGCAGAAGCAGTGGGAACCAAGGAGGCCTTTTCCCTTCACTAGCTTTGAGATATTACATGCTTATTATCTTGACTAACTTAAGAATTCTTTATGTTGCATCATTTTCATGTCCCACTTCCTGTAGTCTGTTTTTGTTGTTGTTGTTATTTTTTTCCCCCTGTCCTTTAAATAAAAACTTTAAATTTCTGAAAAGTATGCCATTTCATCAAAACAACCATATTTCCCTTAGATGAGTCACTTTGGGTGAAACTTCATAGAAAAGGAAGAAGGTGTGGATGAGATATCTCTCAGTCATATCTAAAATAAGTTTATGGAAAGGAAAGAGTGGCAGAATCGCCATACTGAGAGAAGGAATATGAGAGATCTGGTATTTCCATGTCCTTACACACCATGTCATGGTGGTGGACAATCACAACTGTTGTGAGGCAGCTCCTCTCTTAAGTCTTTATTCAGGGACTGTCCCGTGTTTTGCACCACTGCTAAGGTGATAACTTGGTTGAAATCTAGGTGCTACAATGATATCGATCTTTAATCACAATGATCAGAACTGAAATGATAGCATCCTGAATATTAGGTGCTTAGTATATAGTCTGCCTTTCTAATAGAGTATCTAAATTTTATTCTTGGTTTGGAAACTTGAGACTGTAGATTTTTTTTGTAAAGAAACAACTTTCTGTTATCATCATCCTCAGTTGGCGACACCTGGATAGATATGTAACATATTGTCTCCTCCAACAAAATAAATACATATATAGAGCAATTTATCAGTAGAGCTGCCCCAAGCTGTATCCCAGAGATTTTATTTTTCACCATTTTTGCCCTTTCAGAAGTGTCTCAGAAAGTCTACTGATGGATCACATCTCCTTTTGCATTGACCCTGTTTAGTGCTTCAGCAAGCAGAGAGACTGCTGCTGACATCAACATGACGGCTTATAACTTGTTTCATGCTAGAAAGACATTTGGAAGAATTTAACCTTGTAAACCAAGCCAATGAATCTTTGAAGAGTGCACCCACAAGAATGGTGCTGGTAATAATGGAGTGTTAATATAAAAAAAATCTTTGAAGTGCAGGAAAAAAATTGAGACGGATAAATTGGAGTTATGCAGCTATGCAGCTTAGAGAAGGGCAAAGAAGATCAATGTGTTTATTATCAATAAATCAATTTGTTAATCCAGGTGGTATTCTGCAGCTGTAGGGTGTAGAGGGCAAAAGGAGGTAAGATGATATTTTTTTCCTAATAAGAAAAAATCAATATCCTAATCAAATATAAGATGGGAGGTGCTGAGTAGACAAGAGAATCTACATATTATGATGGTTCTTTTTTTTCTTTTCTTTTTTTTTCTAATATCCATATTTCTGGCTCTTATTGAAGAAGGAACTCACTCTAAATTAGTATATATTGTCCATGACTTACTTAGCCTGAACTAGCTAGGAGCTCTGTTTAGCATATCCAAAGATAAAACTAGGACCGAATTACCAACTTCTCTTAGTTACACTTAGTTCATAAGGATCAAATGAATTAAAAACCTTTGTTTTCAGTAAGATTAAGCTCATAAAGAAGACAGTTTGGCGCAAAAGGCAACTCTGATGAGGCTTTTCATAGTCTAGGCTTCCAAAGAGGCTTCTCTCCTCTTTCTGTTCAAGAACAGAGATTCAATAGCAGAATATCTTGAAGCTATTGCAACCAAGGACCTCTCATTCATATGAACTTCTGCCTATGAAAGCCACTTCTGCCTATCATGAAATGTCACTCCTATTGTTATACTGTCTAGAGTATACAACCCAGACAACATAACATACATGCTTTTGAATCATTACAGTTCAGTAAGGCTTCTGAAGCACAACAGTTTATCAAATGATTCTTGCATTTTGCAGTAAACATTTTGGAACAGGCTACAACAAAAAACATTAAATATCTGCCACATATTTTGTGTTCTACATATACCTCAGGCATTTTTATTAGTTTATTAAAATATCATATTATTAAAGATGCAGGCTTATGACTAATATGAAATTCATTGCATATATACAATATAAAGCAAAATCAAAACCTTAAAAGAATCTTTATAGGAGTTCTCCTTTTCTTTACCATAAATGTTCCCAGACTTATACATAAAGAGGTAGATTGGCACTGCTAAAATATAAGGTATGTAAAAGGGATGGGATGAATTAACAGAACCCCTCATCGATATATAAATATATAAATTTGAGTCTAGATAAAATTTAAAAAAATATGGATACGATGGACTCAATGTGTTCATTTTTTGGTTAGTCTCAGATTAACTATTCATTCTCAAGGAGGCTTGTTGAATGCTATTATATGCTTGGAAACATCTCTGCATACATAAAATATATACAGGATTAGAAAGCCAGTTACTTATTGTATTGGGAAAACTAAAGATATTTTTGGATGAACCGATCAGTTCAATCCATGTTCATGTATGTGTTGCATAAAAAAAAAATGCCTTGCATCTGCAAGAAGATTTTATTTATAGAGGATCTACCTCTTCATCTGTCCTTTGAGTGTCTATTGACTCAGTATGGTCATACAAGAATAAATTCTTAATTTAGCACAGGATAAGAGTTTCAAATTTCAGGAAAAGAACAACAAAATGGCTTGTCAGATCCATTATCTAGAATGTACAATCATGTAGCATATCTGCAAGAATATACTAGTTGTTTTATTATAGTCAGCTGATTTTTTTTAAGAGAATTATTTTGTGTAATTACTACTTTCTCATTTTTAATATTTTGAAATATATTGGCAATAGATAGGATGGAGGTGAACAAGATTTAAAAATCGTTCGTCTTATTAATCTGAAATATTATTAGAGCTTAAAAAGAAAAGAAACATAACAATGTTGTCCATTCTTTTTATGTCAGGTTAACAGCTAAATAAGATGAAGAGTTCATTGGATTAATTAATTATCTACAACATATATTTGCCCCAAACATACGCTAAATAGAAAATACATGACAATTTTGTCCAAGTAAGTAGAAATTTTATCTTCTTTTTTTGCCTTTTCATATACAAAAATGGTTGCTTTTGACACCTTCTAGCACTTGTTTAAAATTAAAACTAGATTTTTTTGCATCTTATTGTTCAGTTATTTAAAACATTTTTAAATGTAAGAATTCAATATATAATCATTATTTTGAGGTGAAATTATCAGTCATAAAAAATTCCATCTGGACTTTACTGGTAACTTAATACTTTCTTACAATAAGCCTATCAGAGTCAACATGTTACCTCACTATGAACTATGGATTGTCTTTTCACATTCAGGGAGCACAAAATACTTAATCCCTAAGTTACCTTGACTTTTCACAAATACAAGAATAAAATATTCCTTCCAGCTTGGATAGTCTTGATTGGATCAATACCCAAACACTATCACATCTCTTGTATCTCTTTCTCTTTCAGCGTCATTCTGGTATCTGTTACTCCACCCAAGCACTTGAACACAACACTTTATATTAATTTAGCCAATTTCTTTCTTCTGTTGGCAGTATTTGTTTTGTCCATCAGTGGGGCAAGAAGAGACTGAAGCATTTTTTTCTAAAAGTTCTCATGGCTACAGAAGAAAATTTTTTGTATTTTATATAGACTGGATTCAAACTATAGTGATATGTCTCTGTCACTTTACTGCTACTACCAACTTTTATAATGGGCAGATGGAATATGTTGTTTTCATTTTATTAAGTTTAGCGCTTCCTTATGTATTCTTAAATTCCAGCTGCATATGCAATTTAAAAGTTGTGGCCTTGGGCCAAGCACTCAGACAGTACAAATTGTTAATGACATCAGTAAAGCTATGACAATTTAAACTGATTCTATTTTTTTTCAAAATTACTGGAAAGCAAAGTATAATAATTAAAATTTAGATATGTGGAATTAAATTATCTTTGGAATCATTTGCTGCTAGCTGATACAGGCAAAAACAGATAGAAAGTCCTCTCGTGTGCAGTCAGAATATAGAACACCAAAGGAAGTTGCTGATGGCTTGACTAGATGAGCGATATTGCTGCTAACAGGCAACCTGAAGTCTTAATTGGTTTGCTGTAAACATTACAAACACGTTTGCATGCTTCCATTCACTTTGTGTGCTGTGTATTAGATAGATGGTATTCTCACTGATAGCTGCGGTTTAATTACAATAAGTCTGTTCCTTATTCAATTTCAGTTGTGTCATCCCATTATGTCGGCTATGAAGCATTGCAAGGTTCAATACAACATGTATCATGATGTCAGAGAGATAATGCCAAGCAATGGCTCAATTTCAGTTGTAAGGATTTTCATCCAGATTGGAATCAATGTTGTAAATGGTTATTAAATCCACACATTCTGGCTAGCTGAAGCAAAGTGAAAGGTTTGAAAAAGTACATTATTTTTACAAAGAGGAATTGTGATGAGTTATAGACTTGCTCACAATTGGTGAATCTATTAATATAAACAAACATCTCAAACAACACAGGACTAAGGACCCATAGGTTGCCTTCTGAGACTTAATGAATTCACTGTATGAATGAACTGATTCAGCCATTCTAGTTACTCAATTTACAAGAGCTGCCGAACAAATGAATGGAGCAATATGAGACAGGGTAGAATGCATCTTTGCTTCCCCCTCATCTCCTACTAGATAGTTTCCATGACCTTTGAAAAATGCCATTAGATTTCCTCTTTCACATTTTTGTGGGATGCAATTTTGTTAACTAACAAAATCCACTTACATGAGTGCCATAATGTTCACTTTCTCAAAGGCTAGATAAATATGATGCATTTGGACACTTTGGGAGAGAAAATTTGCCTGAGGATGTTCATGAGAAAGGGTAATAAGATGATATATACGTCTGTGAGACAGGTTTGAGAATAGGTCTTGTCTAAACATTTCACCATCTCAAAGAAACTATGGTTTCAAAGACTTTCTAGGATAAAGTATATGGAAAAGTAGAACTTTCTTAACTACATTCAATGAGCAGATTCCAGAATGCAAAAGCTAATAAAGTGGTTATCGGGGTGAATATTTTGGCTATTTTTTATATATATGATAATATGATTCCCTACAATAAATATCAACTAATTCAACTAAATATCAACTAGGATAAACAGTTGACAAGTAGAAAAGAAATTCATAATACAGTTGAGGGTGACAGAAAGCAGCAAATCTCTGGGACAAGATTATCGGTAACATTAGTGTCACTGGGTGAGAAGGTGCTCTAAGCTTTTCTTCAAATTAAATATAAGGAAGAGGTTTAGTTATGACAGGAATAAGCACTAAAATCTTATTTTGTCTGACACTGATTATTCTGAATTAGTCTTCTTGCTAATCTGCATTGTTTATTTCACAGCTAAAAATGGCTAGGAAACATGATTTATTGAATAGTAGATTAGAGCACTGGTTTGCAATAACTGATTCTTAATCCACCCTTCAGTTTGATCAATAGTCTCTCATCCCTACAACCTTATAAAAAGAAAAGAAAAAAAAAGCCCTTAAAAATATATAAATGTCGCCTCAGGGTCTCAAGGGTATTTACCACTTTCCATTCACTCCTCCACAGTGACATGTTATTAAGTGCTGCTTCCAACTTCTGACTTTGAATATCATACTGAATTTAGGCAAGAGATCTCTTCGTAAGATGCAGATTTTTTGTGCTGCAATTTTGAGGGACTCTGATTTCAGTTAAATGCTTTATAAAATGTGGATGCTAGATGAGCAGGATAAAACAACTGAGGAATCTTGCTATTTGGGAAATTAATTTTTTATATTAAATGAGGGAAAATAGTGAACCTAATAAAGTAAAAGGGAAGGGGATTATCAACGATTCCCTTCAGGGCAGTCTGCCAGGCAATTTTGGCAAGATTTCCATGGTACTACTTTCAGGTTTTATTAAATTAAAATAAAACTTGTCATTTTGGCTTTTACTGGCATACTCAAATGTACAGCTTTTTAGTTAGTTCCAACATCATCTTTGCATTTTCAGCCAGCATTAACATTTCACAATGTAATATACATAGTTCTGTGGCATTTTTTACATATCTGGCAAAGAGTTGCTGAAAAATATTCTGCTTAAAGTTAAGAAAAGCAATCATGTCAACTCCTTTTCACTGTTCTCCCTCAGGGACCAAAGCATTTGGAAATGTAAATCAAATAATCAAAAAAATCAGAAATGGAAAAGTCCCATTAGGTCAACTAATCCAAGCCTCTAGTACCACGTACTTGTTCTCCATAACACATTTTTCCACATTTTTTCACAGTCTGGTTTCAGATACTTGTGAACTTTTCTCCCATACAAGCCTGTGGAAGGCTGGATGAGGGAGTTCAGGTAAATCCAACATCACTTCTGAGATCACCTCTTGGCTCTTCTAATTTGTCTTGGCAGTCATAGCTTTTTAGGGGCTTGTGTATACACTAGAGATAGCCAAAAGGAAAAAGAAAATCTGTGGCTGTGTGCTCTCCCTCATCAGTCTCCCAGGATTTTCTTTATGAAAAAGGGCTAAAGTAATGCAAACCAGAACTATTTTGCATATAGGTAGGAAGAGCTTTATCATCTAGTTCTCCCACTGCTTGAGTCAGGAATTTGGCCTACATGATTTCTGTCCGGTTTCCTAAGGATGAATGCTCCTGCTAAATAGAATCTGTTACTAGTCAGCCTAAAAGACACTCAGATTTCAATTATGTAAAAACTACTGTTGAAGATTTGTATCATTCTTTGCTGCTTTCTGATGCAGTTTGTTGGCGGTGGGGAAGCACATTTGGTAAGAGATGAATCCCCTTGCATTCCAGCTGATCCTCAAAGGTTGGAGGGACTGGGGGCAGCTAGACTCATCTCGTAATAGGGATACCAAACACTGAGGTAACCATAGGCCCAATCTGGCAGCACTGGATTCACAGTCTCTCGACTATAGGTCCAATTGCCTTCAAGACAGTGAATTGAGTTCAGAAATAGTAAGATCAACTACAGGCCCAACTCTGGCAGTACTGTGTTCATGAACAGTCTGTTAACTGTAGGTCTGATTGCCTTCAAAACAAGTAGTCAAGTTCACAAGTAGCATGATTTATTCAAATTCAACCTTTAGAGAACAGGTTTTAGATGTCAGTACAGGAAATTCTCTACTAATGTGTGGAGTTTT
>JAUBOD010001108.1:392734-416651 GCA_032353885.1 Nothura maculosa | reverse complement strand
ATTTATTCAAATTCAACCTTTAGAGAACAGGTTTTAGATGTCAGTACAGGAAATTCTCTACTAATGTGTGGAGTTTTCAGCTAAGGCCCAGTGTACAAATGTGCAATCATCACTCACCCCAGAAGATGGGAGGGCTCTCAACCTTGAGGAGTCTCTCTGGCAGTGTCCTGACTGGAGCGGAGGAAAGTGGAGTCGACTGATCCAGATGTTACAATTGAGTCTTCCCTCTCCCTTCTTCTTTCTTTTTTTCTTCTTTCCTTCTTCCTTCTTTCTCCTCTCTAGTTTTTCCTACCTGCATACTACCCTCCTTTTATATATTTTCTTTTACATTTAGGTGGAGTTTAAGTGACTGTTGTCATACTTACTTTAATTACTGATTGGTTTAAAAAGTCTCCCAAGTTAATCAAAATCTAGAGAGCATGCTCAGCGTGGTTGCTTGTTCCTTGGAAACAGGAAAACTTCTAGAATGGGCTTGTGTACTGATATTATAATGAGATTAGAATCAGGAGAAGTTCAAACAAAGTCCATCAGAAGGGACTGATCTGCCACCATTTTTGGCCCAGCACCAGACATCTTATTGTACTGTGGGCTTTATCAGCTGCATGGTACAACCAGGTTGCCACCTCTGCAGAGAGCAGAACAGAATCTGGCCGTGGTGACTTCACTCCACTCTACCCTCCATTCATTCCTCAGCTGCAAGGCACCATCAGATTGCCACTTCCACAGGGAATCCAATAAAGTTTGACCATGGTGTCTCCATTCTGCTCCACTCTTCATTTAGTCTTATTAGTGTGTGCTAGGAGGGCAGACTGTGTTGTCAAGGGAATTGTGGAGAAGTAGATTCCATACATACCAATCATCCTGGAGGTGGTAACTGTCTCTCATCTCAATCAAACCTCTGTAATGCCTTAACTTCTGTTTGTCCCTGTTGTTTTCTCTAATTTCCCCTTTCTCGAGCAATTCTCTCACATTTCCTCTCAAGGCCTTGGACAGTTATTGGTAAGAATGGAAGAAACATAGAAAAACAACTGGTTTGGAGGAGCAGTCAGTCAGAAACTACAGTAGTGAGTTACACTTTCTCAAGGGATAATCTGAGACATTCCAGTGTTATTCCAATAGTGCAAGATAGCGTAAATTACTAGACTGCTGGTGATGTTCTCCAGAAGTTCCTTTCTCATATTTCTACTCATTTGCAGGATAGAGACATGTATCTTGTCACTTTTGGGTGATTCAGGGGAACAGGAATCACATAAGAATTTTTGAGGGCCCAGAGATGCTTCTGTTACTGCTTGAAGGTTCTCTGGATCATCTTTCTGCTCAATTCTTCCTTAGTTGATCACGAGAAATCTACCATGTTCATGAGGGATGTCATATGGTAGAAAAACATAGCAAAGGCATTTTCTCATCTGTAATTGCTTGCCCTATTTTACATACACTCACTATTTAGCCAGCAAGGACAATTTCACCCATCACAATGGTACCTATTTCATCCAAGTTCCGAGATAATTTTTACATTATTCTGTAAAAGGATGAGTTTCACAGCTCAAATATGACCACAAGATTGTACTTGGATATGCTTTCCTACCAGGTCTCAGAAACTTTTTCCATTTATTATGAATGTGCATAAAAGATGCACTAGATCTCAGAGGTCCTTGAAGATAACATACCTTGGAGGTTTGGACTTTTATTTTTATTTTTTCTTTCACAATGAAAATGGAAACTTAATCTAAACTCAATAATGACTCATGTCAGAGAGAATAAATATACTTACTCTATATTTATCCTAAGCATCTTTTGAGCACCCTTCTCTGCAAACTATGTCCTCTAACATCATAGCATACTTTTGATCTTTCTGACTCTGGGGAAAACAGTCCTGTTGGCTAGTGACAGTTTGGGAATTTCCAGTGACCAGTTCAAAATCTTAAGGACATTTGGTGTTTACCTAGACATAGCTTATATCTGTCAGTTTTTCATTCCTGCTTGCAGCCTCTTTTAACACTATGCATTAAGAATACTACCAAAAATCAATCAAGTTGTATGTTATTTTCCATACCACATGATACAGCTATTATCCTCATTCTCTGCATTGAGATATAGTTAGTGGCTAAGTATCATCCATACATCAGTAGTCAGAAATAAATACACTGTGAGGAAAATGTAGACATTCCTTCTATGTATATGTGCTGTGTCAGTTACAAAAGAAGTTGACTTATATATACACTTGAAAATACATGTGTTTTCATTTTGCAGTAGAGACCTCTATTTATTTCATTTCAGATTCACCACAGAAACTTGATATGCAAGTGAATAACTTAACAACATTGGGGAGATTTTAAGATTCCCTAGCTGTGGAGATTTATGCAAAGTGTTTATGGAAATGTAGAAAAGACTTTTTCATCACTAAAGGTCTAGATACATATTTTTCTGTGAAATATGTCCTGGACTCTATTTATTTATAGGTGTGATAGGAACTCTCTATATGAAGCCTAGAATATTGTGAACGATGCCTTATAAATAAATTTACTATGAGAAGTCTTTGAAGTGTATCTATAATAGCTGACATTGTTTCAGAATTTCTAAACCATGGCTATAGCTTGGGCCAGAGCTCATTTTACTGTTGCTGTGTGGAAAACAGAATTCACAGAATGCAGCCAGCACAGACTCCTTTTTGTGAAGAACTCACCCCTAGAATGAGAAGGTTGGTGAGCATACTATTGTCCAATTCTTCCACAATGCATTTGTTGCATTTCTGAATTTTCAATGACTTCAGCAATTGCTCACACTTTTATATTTAAAAAACACAAAATATAATCCACTCCATGCAAAGTACATATATATAAAAAAATAATCACATGAAAGGACTTTCAAAACACTAGGAACACTAAGCTGAGTAGATGATGAGTACAAGTGCCAAAATAGATTGATAAAGCCTTCAACCATACCAATCATATCATATCTTTTTTTTTTTTAAAGTCATACTTGAATTTCTTGCCTTTCAGTACAATGCACACACCTTTTTTTTTCTTCTGTGAAGAACACAATTAGTAGATGCACCTTAACAAGAAATATTCAGAAAATCTCATTCTCATGCATTTCCAGAGAAAGCTCATTTCCATAGCTTTTTAGGTTGGCATGTAGGAAAGGAAGCATCCCAGTATTTTGGAGAAAATAATTCTATCCCTTTCTGTCAATTGTTTTAAAGATGATTACATCAGCCACTGTATCAGTTACATTCTTCTGGTTTTATTCAACAAGTGTATAGCTTGAATTTTTGCTTGTCTTCCCATGTGCGGCTCCCACCTTTATATCCAGACTAATAAGGCTCGGTTGCATTTTTGATATTTTGGACTGTAACATTTGAATGAGAGGTCCTCAAATTCCTGTCACTGAGAAGAATTCTAGAAACAAGCTAGCAAACAAAAAGTAGTTTATTTGAGGCTGCTGACTTAAGCAGTCCCAACAGAAATAAAATAAAATAAAATAAAATAAAATAAAATAAAATAAAATAAAATAAAATAAAATAAAATAAAATAAAATAATTGACATGTAGTCAGAAAGGAAGTCCATGAGTTGAAAGAATTAGATTTTTTTTTCTGAAATTGGACTTAAGCCAAGCAATATTGAAGATAAATGCAAGCAGGTTAAGATGTTTGTTTATTCTGTGTTAATAAATAAGCTTTTCGAGGATTACGTCTCTTCTTCCTAGATTATATCTGCTTGCTAATGTATTCCTAGTGAAACTGAATGGAACACAAATAAGGCCTCTTTTAATCATTTTTTTTTAAATGCAAAATGTAGAGTATTCTATATCACTTTTTTCTTTTGCTTAATTTCTTCAACAATGACAAAAAGAATACAAAACTAACGTCCCAAAATGTTTAGAGTGTAAATGTTTCTTCATTAAATCTCCTCAACTACCATGTTCAGAGGAAAGGAACTGGCTTCATCTGGAAAAATGATATTGTAAATACAGGGAAATGAGCGCAGAAAGAGTCTGGAAAAGTAATGAGGTTGTACTGTTGTCTCCTGGTACTGTCTGTCTCTGAAGTACATTGTTTGATCGTTTTCATTTAAAATTCACATAGAAACCAACGTATTACAGGTTGCTTGCATCATCGCAACTAATTAGACTTTGGCTGAGTCTTCAGTGTCTACAAGAATGGAACTAATTTGTCTTCATGGTTCACCGTTAACTTTAGCATATTTATGTAAAGATGTAAGAGTCCATCTGTGCAGTATCAGGACCGATAGTGCTCTACACTTCTAATATTTCTCTGCATTTCTAAGTGATCATTAAATGGTAAGGTCTTAATCCCATGGCATCCATTCAAGTAAAAGTGACGACCCCACTGAATTGATTCTCTATGGCAGGACACTTACTAAATCCTACTACTACTTCAGAATTCACCTTCTGCTTCTATTTGGGATGACCTAAAAGAACGACTGTCAGAGAAAAAGCAGCAATTTTCCAGTTTTCCTCTTGCAAATGAGTGTCTTTTCTGTAGGTAAGCAGAAAATGTAAAATAACATCAATTTTTCTTCTAATTTACTAGTCAATCTTGTTCAGTTTGGGGAGCATTCATTTAGTACATACCATTTAAGACAAAGCAAATCTATGTTTGTCATGCTCCCTTCACACTGTTACATTTTTATTGATTGCATAGTGACAATTAAATTATTGTGCTTTAAGCCACAGTAGGCACATTTATTTTCCCCTCTCCTCCTTCCTCCGCCTCTGCATCTCTCTCTCCCTCCTTTTTTCCCCCTTTTTTATATACTTCTTTGATTACTGCTAGATATAGACATTAGATTGTTCTAAACCTCTGCATTTCCTAGCCTGATTGAATATATGGCTGCTCCCTGAAGAAAACCATTTGAAGAAGCTGCAGTATTTTTCTGAACTTCAAAAATGTCAGCAATTCTTGATCATTTCACCTATCCAGGAGTAGAGTTAGGGGATATAAACTTTCTTTATGAACGTATGCAGAAGTTACCCTTCCATTCGATAGACAATACCTCAATCAACACATCAGTCTGTATGTGGCGCATGTTGTTTGTACATGTGTGTGTAAGTGTCAGGGCATGACTGAAAACCTGGTGAAATCAATGGGAACCTTTTAGTTGAATCCATGGTCTTTTGATTAGATTTTGCATGTACCAGATTTACTGACTAAATAGGTGCAGTTGAAAAAAGAGCTCTAATGTCTGCAGGTATTATTTAACAGGGAGCTATGAACTGACAGTTCAACTACTTCTGCAAAAGGCGTATGTGAGTGTATGAAAGCAAAGGCTTCATTATTTGAGAGAGATGTACTTTGCTGAGTGATTTTAAGGTTCAAAATGTACTGAGTAAGTTAAAGCAAGTATAAAAAGTTAGTGACAAACTTCAAAATTCTACTTTCAGTTCCCTGCTGGTTTCTGCCCTTAAAATTTATGTTTTTCTTGCAGTCTGAGTGAGCGGACCAAGGGTGACGGGCTCTTTTCTCAGAGATACCAGTTCCACCTAAGCTGAAGGACACTGGCACTGCTGCACCTGTTTGATGGATAAACAGAGGATTTTACTCTTCAGAACTGTTACGCCAGACACATTCCCAGTGATTTTAAGTCCATAGTTCCAGATATCCTTTTTTTCTGCAATCATAAAAAAATGTACAGAACTGTTCTTCAAAGCCAGAGGTCTTTTCAAATTCAAAACACCACAGTTGCTTATAACTCTTTTAAAGTTAACAGTCTCATTTAGGTGTTTCCAGGCCAACTCAAACATGTCATTACAACAAACTTTTGACCTGTTCCCACCTTTCAGGGAGCAATAATAAATTCAGAGGAAACATCATCATTCTGCATTCCCAGCTCTCCAAATGGTGGTTTAGGGTTGTTTTTCACAGAATATTTGTATTGAAGGATAAAATACCAAATAAAACAATATTTAAATCATTCGAATAATCCATTAAATTCTCATACAGGTTAAGAGAGGTTGGAAATAAATGTAACATCCAAGTCTCTTGAAAGCTTCGGAATATGTTTTTTTTTGTGTATGTTTGTTTCAAAAAGTGAAATGTTTCAGATAAATATGTTGCTTCCATTTTGACTTTGAACAAAAAAGAAAAAAAAAGGACATTCTGTTGTGCTTCTTGCAAATTGTCAGGCTTAACTTTTACAACCTCAGAGAAAATCGAACTCTTGGCACAAATAAATTAACAGACACTGATTCTTGGATTATTCAGTGAACAAAGTACAGTCTTTATTTTTTAAAAAAGCTTCTGTTTCTTTTTCAACTGCATCTTTTCATTCTCCTTGCATAATAAAATGAGCCTATTTTCTGTTATGAGACAGGATCATCAGTGTAACAAAATGTTAAAAGGCACTTGTTTTAACTACTCATAAAAGATATGTCACTGAGCCAGAATGGACAATAATAACCCGATAGTCATGATCTTAGGTTCATTTTTCTCTTATGAAAATGCAACATAATTATACCTAAAGAGAAATCTGTTCCTGAGAGCTTAATTTCTGTTAGAATTTCACAGAGACAGCAGCTCGTAACTACTGTGGGTTAAGTACTTTGAGATCCTAGGTAGAACTGTAAACTTTCAGATCTATAGAAGTATATTATTATCATATCAGTCACACAATCTTGTATAAAAAAGCTAAAGAAAAACACCAATGCCAATTATGGAATGGAGGAAAGAGCAAAGCACTGTGCCTGTTCTTTCAGTGAGAAATAAGGTATGTGATTATTTGTCCTATGAACTGTGGTTTAGAGACAGTGGAGGACATTTAGTTCCTGGTGGAAAAGAATATAAAATGACAGCTGTTATTTATAGTTCTGTTTGAGAATGTTAATTGAAATCTAAACTAGCAATAGGAATGCTAAGCTTTTACAGACTGAGACAAATATAAGATGCAGTGTCAAAGTGAAAAGGCTAGACCCAGCATAACATGCAGGAAGGGAAAGTGACAGTGTATAATTATTATTCCAAAGAGGAAAAGAAGAAAAGACATTTGCTCCATCTGTATTTCTGTAATGAACACTAAGAACACCTCTGAATGAAGACAAAAAAATATATACAATATCTTTGCTATTGAGGCAGATAATGGTTTATAATATATTTTTCCCTAGATTCATAGTGTAGAACTTGGAACAGTTTTTTCCAGAAATCTGAAGTTCATTCTGGTTCTGCTGTTAGTTTGACATGTGACTTTAGCTAAGCAACTGAAGAATACATCAGAAGAAAAACGTCATTGCTGAGAAAGTAACTACTTGACCATAAATTAAAATTCCTTTCTAGACAGACACATCACTAAAATGCTAGGAGAGAGAGGTAAAGAGAGAATCAAAATCACCATTCTAGTGAGAAGGAAGTTGCTGAGGACAGGCTGATGGATAGGAACTGGTGAATGTAGAGTCAGTCACTACTCCTGCCTCTTTTTTTTGGATATTTCATACCTTGGTATCCACCATTCTCTTCTGATTACTTTCTTTCCATCATTACTTACCTCCATTATTTTCATTTTAAAGCACTACTAGAAAAAAAAAACCAAAAAAACAGGACAGTGTAATGGTTGCAAAATGCATAGTTGCCAAACAACTGCAACAATCATGAAGTGTCCTGTTTAACTGTGTTCCACAGCCTGAGGATATCCAACCTACATCTATCTTATCTCACTTCTTTTTAGTTCTTCATAGAATCACTAAAATGTATCTGAGATTAGGAGCTGCTATTCTTCTTGTTCAAAGTTGTCCATTTTTTAGAAAGGATTGCAAAAAGGCTAGAGACAGAAGGAAAATAGGGAAGTACAACTCCAAGGATTAGTGATGAACAGCATTCATCCAGGATATAGTAGCCTGTTTTCATTTTTTGAGGCCATTGGTTTATATATTAAATTGAAAAAAAAACATATATACATATGTATTTTGTGCTACAATTTCTTAGGTAGCATTTCATTTAAGAAAGTTTGCATCAGGAATTTTTTAATGCTTAAAGCCTCCTGCCTGCCTCTGGCAAATAACAATAGTGTTGACCAGGGACAAGCTGGGAGTGGAAAGGTTGTTTCTGGTTGAAAATAAACTCTCAGTTTCACAAACTCAGTTCTAGCAGTAATTTCTGCTGTTTTTTTTTTCTCAGCTCAAGGGAACCTGAAAAGAATTTTCAAACTAAAGAGCTTCCTCAATATCTGTAGAAAAAATGTTGACTATTTCAGTAGAGGTTCAGGTGTTTTACACAATATACTGACTGCTGGATAGTTTTGAGACCTGGTCCACTAATCCAAAACTATACCATGACCTAAGGGAGATCTCCCTAGTTTTGACCTGTGGTTTATTGTAAAAACATTTATCATAACAAGCACTCTGCATGAACTGCCCTAATTCATGTTAACGGACTTTGTGCGCCATTGCCTGCTAAAGCCAAGGAGAGTTTTCAAGAAATAGCCAGGCAATACAATGTCTGGTATTTTAAACAAGAACCAGAAATACTACTGTAAATGTAGTAATCTCTAAAACAGCTGATTGTCTTAACATATTTTAAAGGTTAGCTTCCCAAGGAGACTTAGACTCCAGTCAAGTGAAATCTGAAGTGAAGTTTGGGTTGCCGTCAAACCAGTCCACTGAGGAAAATAACTTAGCAAAACTGCCTCATATATTACCAGTTGCTGAACTTCACTGGCATTTTCCACTTAGAAGAGATTTAAGATTACTAGTATTACACTGAATTAAGTGGAATATTTAAAAGATGTGTATATGACTATTTTCAGTATGTGCACCTCCATTTGGTGCTGCCTTGCAAAGCTTCTGTTTTAGCCTTTGTCGTCAGGTACAGCACTGCCCAGAAATTTCATAGTACAAAGCAATCACAGCAAATGGCAGGTTGCTTGTTAAAATACGCAGCCAAAATAAAGGTGAAAAGAATGGAGATATTGCCTACTTCTACAAATTATTTCGGATAATTTTAGCTAGACATTTGCTACATAGTAATATATAGACTAGGGAATAAAACAGTGAATTAGACTGGTTCAATTTCATCAGTTGCCTGTTTCTGAAATACTAAGCTCTTCTTTCCAGTTTAACTACTGCATATTCTTCTCACCGCTTTCTGCAAGAACAATGCACTTTTATTGCTCCCTGCTATTCTGATATTTCTTCTGAATCAGTATCATAGATATTATCATAAATTTCAGGCATTAGCTTAGCTGTATGACTTCCTAAATATATGTATATAACTGTATATACTTATGCATCAAATATTCAAATGTGGATGAAGACAAACAGAGTAAAAACTGTAACAGTATTATTTCATAAATGCATACTATTTCTGTTGCAAGTGCACCTTTCTGCTATTTCAAAAACAAGTTCTTTCAAAAGGCATTGAATTATATAATGTAGTGGTAGAAAAATCCTAATTAGTATATTTAAACGTTTTAATTGGAATCAGATGAAGGCTGTCATAATAACTGGAGTCACTGGCATGCTAGTTCTAGGGCTTTGCAGCAATCTTTTTTTTTTTTTTTTCGGTATTATGTTAGTAGTGGAAGCCCCTAACTGGGAGAGGACAAGAATGGGTGATCCAAGCGAGAAATCACAAGCCTAAGTATGCTGCATGTGTACAATGGTCTTCAGAGTAAAAATTCTTTTTCAAATAATGTTTTGCATATATTTCTTTGTATGGCTGTAAGTGCAGATAATACTTATGGACAGAAGAGAGTGTAGAGCCAGAATCTATGCACAAGATAAGCTGGAAAAAAGAATAAAAATTCTGATCCACTGAAAATTTCAAGTTTTTAGACTGTAAAAAGTTAATGAAAAATATTCAAAAAATATACTATAATTAATGGATAGCTTTGAGAAGGAGGGCATAAAAGACCTTCTTCATAGCACAGTTAAAGTGATGAGAAGTGTCAAGTGAAGACCTGGTTTGAAGTTACCTATTCATCTGATACAGGGTCTTAACTATTTGTCTATGAACTTTATTCTTTATCTGACAGTAATTATTTATCACAGGTAAAACAAGTCCTCTAGCGGGGATCAAGTGTGCTTTTTTGGCAGACTCAAGTCCCTCTTCTAAATCAGGTAGAGCGAGATCTTGAATGTAATTGCCCCAGAGACATATCATATGCTTCACTGAATAATCTGGAGTATGTTGCTCTGGTCTTTTAGCCAGAAATTCCAACTCTGAGCCAAAGAAAACTTAATCAAAATATATTACGTTTATAAAAAGGGTATGATAATCTGCATTTTCCTATGCCAAAATCCCTCTTCAGATATCAGATCATCTCAATGCATCTGTATGGGTGTTTATTTTCATATATTTGTTTCAACCTCCCCAAAGCCATCCCACTGATTATTCGATGTGCACATTTTTTTTTCTCTCTTATCCCCCCTACTGTGAGTTTTCTCATAACAATGAAAAATAAGGCTCTGTATTTTCTGTTCCGGTATCTTACAATTTACGCTCCAACGACTCTCCCTTCCCCCAGTCTACAAGAGTTAGCTTTGAAATGGCAATGCTAAAGGATCTTGTGCATAATTAGAAGGATGGTGTTGATGATAGCAGAGGGGCAGAAAAAGGAATAGATTCTCAAAGCAGTGGCAGATAGAGTATATCCCATTTCAAACAAAGGTGAAAAGTTCAAGTCTTTTCTGAAATGATGCAAAAATGAATGGGAAGTTTCTTATCCCTCTGCACACTGGTTGGGTAACAACACTATTGTTGAGGTGAAAGAAAGCTCAGATCTCTCACTCCCCACACTGAGGGTCATACGAATTATTTTGTGAGAAAGTACCAGTCACTGCTCACTGCTCACCAGTCGGAGGACTTCTCCAATAGCATTTATAGCATTGCATCAACAACACACTGATAGCTCCAGAAATACATGTGCTCAAGGTGCTTTCTGGAGCATATTAAAAAGGAAAAGTAAACTAGATGGAAACTATTCTAAAAACATATTCAAGAGCCAATTGAAATATTTTCCACTGCTTTTCATTATCTAAATCCTCTTTATCAAGAATTTGTGTTACACAAACTGTATAATGAAAACAGTAAAGCAATCACTTATAAAATTTACAGAGAGAATACAACCAGGATATAAGCAATATATGGTAGGTTAATAAATTAATATTTATTTCAGTTTTAGTTATACACTTTTCTTTGACCAAGCATAGAAAATACTTTCATTTTGTTTTTAGCATTCCTGACGACAATGCTGGAGTGTAGAAGTAAATGAAATGTTTTAATTTAAAGCAAGGCACTGAAAAGATCTGCAGAATTAAACAACAGGAAAAGGCAGCTCTTTAGATTACTTTGATAATTGTTTATTCTTTCCTCAGAAAGTGGTGCCTGGTGCCTTTGAGTGCACTGTGGGGTCTTATTTTGGAAAGGGAGTAAAAATGGGATTTTAGAACAAATCAAATGTTGCATGAACTGATTCACATCATTAAAAAGGCTCAAACAGAACAAAAATCCTGTAGGTCAAAAGATCTTTGCTGCCCATACACACACAAAGCTTTCATTTCTGGATCATCCTCAATATCACAAAGCTCCAAATGTGCTGACTTTTGTTTGGCTTGAGTGACTACACAATTACTTGGATCCATATCTAACCTTATCTGAATAATCAGAAGCTCTCACTTTTACAAATGGAAATACTGAGGGACAGCTATTCAGTGCAGTGACTTTGATAAGATCCAGGAAATACAAAAAATTAAAATAATGACAAAAATGGGAAATAGTGAAATTTTCTTGTTTTTAATGGGATTGGTGAGCATCTAGGACAAGCATTCTCATCTATTCTTTAGTTAATTCAAGTAATTTATCTACCTTGCTAAATAGTTTTTCTAAAATTGTATCAGATCATTAGCATATCAGGGAAAAAGTAAATATGATCAACCAAAAGAAGAAAATGGAATTATTCCATTATAAATTATAAGTTTGTGAATTTTTTTCCAGATTGCTTTAATGATTTAAATGGCCATTGGTTTAACTGCTTTCTGACTAATAGATACCTTCTCTGCATCTTCTTTCTTCTGCCCTTTTTTTCATAACATTACCTGTTGGTAATGTTGATGTAACAGAACATGTTCTAAGTGAGATACAGTAAAAAAGCAAAGCTACTGGAGCCTTTTTCATGAACTACACAAATGCTATCGTCTCACCAATGACAGCTATTATATCTCTATTAAACCTACAGATATAACTAAACAATATAGAAAAAAATATTTGTTTCACTTGAATTTATTAGGAGAATAAATTTAGAAACGCATGAAAAGAATTCATTTTTTACCATAAGATCTTATACTTTATTTTTTACTTTAAAACATGTAACATTGTTGACATGGATCACTGAAACTTAAAGAGCACCTAAAACTTCAGGAAAATTGCCAGGTGTTTCAAATGTTAGCCTTAAAAAAATTTTATTCTCCACCTAAGTGGTCACTTAGAGACTTCCAAGTACAAAATCTGACATCTACTCATACAGCTTTAGACAGATTATCAGAACTGGTATTCATGCAATAACTTTTCCATTCCATAAGCTCAAGTGTTATAAATGCTTAGAAAACAGTCACCATTAAATAATGCCTTTTGCAAGTTCACCAAAGCAATATTTGATTATTTTGAGAATTCACTTCCCCATCTTTAAATGAATCTTCACTCAAGGAAAGGAAACAAAGCAAAAGGAGTTTTATTAGGCCACAAACATTGCCTTTAGTATGTCAATCTCAAGCTGGTCTAATGAATAAAATGCTATATTCTAAACTAAGTCATCTGTGGTTGTAATTAATGCAAAGTTATTTAGAAGATGTTAGATATTTTCTTGGTTACTGGAAATAACCTATCAGTTTTTTGGATAAAAGCTGCATTTTATATTATATGGTACACATCTGCAACCTCTATGCTGCATCTGCTTTATCGTGCAGTTTATTTTAGTCATTGACAAAACTGAAAGTCACTTTAGTTAGTAGTTATCTTTTAAAATACACCAGAGAAGATCTTAGCTCTATGGATGGGCAAAAGGTGGGGAAGAATGTTTCTCTGAGAATATTCTACAATCTGGCTGGGTAGTTAGGAAAGGAAAAAATTAAAGGGGGTACAAACTCCTACAGCTTCTGTGTGTTTATGCTCAGTATCTTTTAATTGTATATATAATTAGTTATATATAATTCAATCCTATTCAGTCAATATAATTATAGATGTCACAATCAAATACAGGGCATTAAAACTCACCATACTTGTCACCTAAATACAGAAGCTTCTTCAGTAATTTAATTCTTGGGATTTTTTCCCTCAAAAAAATATGGAATTCATTTCCCAATAAAGAATGTTAATGAGCAGCTACATATATTATCTCTCTTTATTGTTAGAAAATTCGTATAGAGGACTGTTCCTCATAAGGATTGTAAGGTGATACACTTGGGTAAATGATGACTCTCTTGCTGTCATTTTGAAGGGCAGACAAAAATGCCATGTGAGGTTATAAAAAGCTCAACTTTTGAAATATGCAAAGAGGTTAAATATTTGGACTGTCTCTGTACATGTCTACATGCCAAGTGAGCACTTTTCTGTTTGGGCATGTAAATAGTAAAACTTTACCAGTTTCTTCAGCAATCTTTGAGTCTACTCTGACATTGTCTCAGTGGACAGCTGAAGGGCAAGATTGTACGAAAAAACTCTTCTGATGCAGCTTTAAGAAATACAGTTTGAAAAATATTTCTGATTTGAGATTACATTTGTGGTGAATGGGCACAAAAACCCACCTGCACTAATCTGTATGCACTGAAAGGAAAAATAATGATAGGCAGGCAGAGCATTAAGCTTCCTGATCTGCTAATGTCAGCTTACCATAGTCGTCTTCTTTCCAAGAAAACTAAGGGGTCCTCCTCTCTATCAGGAGCTGTCTAATTATGTAAAGGAAAAGTGATTAACTGATTATGATGAATAAATTAATCTCTGAGGACTTGCATGTATTTAGACACTTCTAATTAGTAGGGTTTTCATGAAGGAACTCAAGGCAGTCCTCTGTTCCTTTTAGTAACGATTAACAGAACAATAAGTAATTTTTGGCAGTGCTTGCAAAATTATTAGAATTAACAGAGGACACCATGATTAAGGATTCTTGAAAAATATGTCACAGACTTGCCTGAAAAAGCACCCATATCTAATGATTTTAACAAGTAATAACAGAGCAGGTAAACACAGGAGATTCCCACCAGCTGTGGCAGGAATGTTGGTACATTTATGAATGTGATTAAATTGTATGATTGTCTGAAATGGCAGACTGGATAGAATATCTTGTCATCTCTCAGTTCAACAAGCAACTCTATAAAATGCTGAAACTGATTTAAAATATTTTTAATCTTGCAAAAACTTGCAATAAAAAGAAAATTATAAGGACAACTCTAATCAGATAATTACCAGGAAAATGTTGGTCAACTTTAGTTTACATGATCCTTCATCAATACTTGAGTGGCATCCAAAATTACAGCAAAATTCATCATTATGTTCAATACTTGATCTACGTTTTCTTTGTCTGTTCTTTCTGCATCATTTTGCCCTGAATGAAAAATGAGCAAACTGTGACTATATATTTATTTATTTTAATAAACAACGAGGAGACAGCCAAGAACACCTGTTTTTCCTCACACATAACTTGCATAGCTCCCTGCCTATACACACATAAAACACTTTTCATTTAAGGGAGGCTAAAAATAATGCAGTGAAAGACACTGTTGTCAAAGCAGAAGCCATACATAAATGCTAGCAAGTGAGAAGCATTTCTATTTGAAGTTACATCTTCTTTTCCTCTACTTCCAGAGTCAGCAGGACTGCAGTTAATCCCTCTGTTTTCTCTATAATAGCCATTTTTACTGTACCAACAATGATGTCAGAAAGAGGATTATGACTTCAAGTGGGGAGTAAACAGTGGGAATAGCTGAATTTTTCTAAAACAAAGGCCGTGTTCTCATGCAAATGTCTTTGGTTATGAAGTAGAAGAAAACATTATATGCAAAGGGATTTGTTTCTAAAGAGATCATTTTTTCAAAGTTTCCTGTGAAGCAAAAGCTGCTTTACAAAGTATAGCAGAATATTACAACTCTGTAGTAGTGG
This sequence comes from Nothura maculosa, assembly GCA_032353885.1. Lineage (NCBI taxonomy): Eukaryota > Metazoa > Chordata > Aves > Tinamiformes > Tinamidae > Nothura > Nothura maculosa. The sequence goes on along the minus strand of JAUBOD010001108.1, from coordinate 401,553 downwards.
GTGGCATTGTTTCCATATCCACTGCTGAAACCTATAGTCCAAACAGAAATTAAACTTGCACAAATGAGTAGTGCTGAATAAATGGTCAACACACAGAGCCCCTCTAGTTGGAGGTGAAATGTTTTTGTTCAGAGCTTTTTATTTTAAGTATTTGTTATTTTCCAGAACAAATTACTCTTTGCGTTGAAATTGCTCATACATATTCTTAAATTGAAGGCGACTGTGTGTGCTTTCATGGATATGTATATGTAAATGTTGGCAAAATTTGTATTCATCCATTTATAAATTTATTGAAGCAGGATGAAGTAGTGTTCTCATTTGCTGTCATTTTGCAGACACTTAATTTGCACTCAAATGCCTCAAAAATATCTTCACTTGAAATCTAACAGGCTGGCATGAATTCAGCTTGAAAACAATGCACTAAGCAAAAAAAAAGTCTGAACATTTAAGTACATAATGATAAAAACATTGTTAATAAGGAAATTGTGGTATTTCCCCACATTAGGCATGTTGCAAGTATGTATCCATAAACAGCCAAGTTTTAATTATTGCTTTACAATAATATTCTTCCTATTTAACTACAGCAGAGAAGAAATGCATTTAATACAAAACACACAACTTTTATTTACAATAAGCATATCCCTTTACCTTGCTCTGACCTAACTTTAATAATTGGAAGGCATCTTAAGTAGGGTATGGGGCTCTTCAGCATAATGCAGCATATTAGTAACTCAGGCTCCAGAACTGGCCTTTATAGATCATCTTAACAAAGTGAAAACAAAAGCTCTTTGAAAAAAAACAACCTTCACTCCCTCTCAGCTTCAACACTGCATTTTGAAGAGCTCTGAGGCTCAGAAAATGACATCTCCTTTAAGCCACTGACTGCATTGATTTCCACAAACATCAGATGAGAAACTTAAGGCTGAAAAAAAATGCAAATAAATACGAAGGTGATGTCTATAGGAACATTGATATGCTGAACAAGAGGCTGCCTTCATCCTTATGGTGACATCAGAAAGATTATCGGGCAAGCAGTGTGGGAAATGATGCAGCTCTTTAGGATTCAGCTTTTATTTTAATACTTGTATACCCAGAAGATGAAAAAATGAACAACATTCTGCAGAACCCTGAACTTAAAACCTGTACTTGCTTTTGTAAGAAGACCTGTATCTAGCTTCAGTGAAAACTGGAATTGAAAAGGAATCATGGAATGTAATCCATGATTTTAAAATCGAGAATTTACTTAAGCTCTGAATTTTAGGTGAAAAACGCTTCCAGAGGCAAAATTGCTTGAGTAGAATGCTAGCTGAATATATAAAATATACATATCTGAGTGAGAAATTTCAACCACTTTAGCATGGGACCTACTCCTTATCACTCCTTCATGATTTTTCAGTATTTTGTTTTAGATTAATAAGGCTGATTTGGGGATAAAAAGTTGGTTTAAGATTATAGCTAAACTTTATTTTCCTCCACTGATAGAAAACCATTACATCATTTGCAATGAGAGTAAATGGACCATTTCCATCAGCAATAAATAGCCCTACATTCATTGCTGAAAAAATATGAAACGTCCGTTTAATGCTACACTGAAATTCATGTTCTTTCACCAAGAACTATCATTCTGAATATATAAGATAGTTTGCAAAAACAGGTGTCCTAAACTCTGCACCAAGAAGGTATAGTCTTTGTCAACATCTCTGAGTAAAAGAGCAAAATAGAATGCCAACACTGAATTTTTCATCAGGTATTGAAAATAGACATTTTAATGGGATAGCACTCAGCAGATCTCTCTCTTTCTTTTTTTAAGCTTTGAATTGCCACCCTATAATTCAATACTATTAGCCTCCACCTCTTTCATTTTATCATCCACAGGTGAATACATTTGTTGAAAACATGATTTCTAGATGCTTTATGCAAGTTAAAACTGTCAAAAATACAAAGGAAGACAGAAATATATGACAGTGATGCAAGTGAAAGGACATTTGTAAAAGTGATTTATACTTTCAGTAAATAACAAAGGAGTCCTACCTAAAGGGCAAATCCTTCAGTCTTAAAGAAAAGAAAGGGTTTTTGAATGCATTACAAGTTTTGTCTGACTAACTCCTAAAGCCCTGATTCAGCAATGAGATTAAGCATGTGCCTGCATTTTAGCATTGCATAGTCTCTTTCTTCTTCTGGAGAACTTGTGATTAAGATAAACATATATTTAAATACCTTATTAAATCCAAAAAAAACAGATATATCTCTTTTCAGGAAGAGTTAGGTAATGTGAGCTCACTGTTAACAACAATAAAAAGCAACTGGTAACTGAACACTAATAGGGACAAACTGAACATGAAGCGAATCAAATAGGTCATCCTTCTCTATCATGTACAGTTACTATGTATATTTCTTCTACCAAAGACATGATTTGTAGTTTATTAAAAAAAATGAGTACACCTAAGTCAGTAACTAACATAACATGCTGAACATAGCATCAGATGCTGAATTTGGTTTTGAAGATTGGGTATAACAAACTTGTACTGACAAGACTAAAATCAGGTATCCATGCCATGTCAAGGATTATGTGAAATTTAAACAAACACTGTTATCACACTGGAGTTCTTGATTATTAGTACTGATGTTTCTGCATGATCTGTTCATGGACGATACCAAACACTAGTCCAGTCTTGCTTAAAATCAAAACATTAGAAAAAAGGTAACAATAGTGAGAATACAGTGGAAGTAATCCCCAAGGCAAAGGATGAAACGTTAAAGGGCTAAACAGTCATTCAGCTGGATAATTTCTTCCAGATTGTAAGTGTATGTGTTCATTTACATACACAAGTACTCATATATATTCAAGGACACATCCTCTTTTTTTTTTTTTGATTAAATACTTATTAAGGTTATTTTTGCATGAAATTCTAATACTGCAATCCTGGATATAGGTTGTATAGCTGTGTTTTGCTAATAACTTTAAGAAAGGGCAATAAATGCTCGCAACAGGTAGCACATTATTGAAGTGTTTGTGACTTGATGTTCATCTAGTGAAGGTACAGTACAATGGATTATTGATGGACACACATGTGAGAGCCACGGGAGTGCCAAGAGAACTCATTGTTATCAGCATCGCATAATATAATGCTGAATGAATTAACTACAGTGATTGCTTAAAATGTACCTTTTTGTGTAATAGCCCTAATTATCAGCAACCCTTTACAATGAGTGGATAATCGTTTTTAATTCCTGCAGCATTCATTGTAGTAACATTAATCATGATGAGCTCATTTGGTTTTAATGTGAATATAATATGTGATACCACAGGAATTCCATTGAAATTTAGCAGTAAATAATGCCCATTTACTATAGAGTGTTACCACGAATCCCGCTCAGATACAATGAACACTGGCTGGTATGAAGCCCAGAGTAGTCCCTTGCTGTTCAGTTGTCTTTGGAAATATCCATACAATGTTCTACCTCCTACCAACCAAGCAGTGCTGAAGACCGAAATGAAGCCTCCAGAGCTCCTTTCTGTAATGACTGAATTGATATACCTGGCGTGATCTGAAGAGATACAGTTCTGTGTATGTCTAATCATCTGTGACTCAGTAAAATTCATCAGCCTGGTATGTAGGTAGTCTTTACCTGTCTCCATCAATTTCCACTTGTAATATATCTAGACAGAAATCCTCTCTGACAGGTAAACTGAGTCAATAGCTTCTAAGTGAATCTCTTGTAATGAGTCATGTAATTACTGGGTATTTGGCTCATTGTTTTCTAAGCCACTATACCAATGAGGAGATTGATATTTCCTATACAGAATGCATTATTTGTAGTTGTTTAATACAATTTTACAGAGTCCTTAATTCTGTAGATTTATGAAAACTGACTACCACTGATTAATTACTTTATCTATTGCCTGTAGTAAATTGTGATTGATTTGGTGAGTTTCTTTGTTTCAAGTATTAGATTAGATATGCTCCTATATATTGTCCTAAAAATAAGTGGTGCATGTGTTATAGTACCCTCTTTCCTCACTGATAAGACTTCTCTGAGGTATAACTGACTTCTGGTTTGTATTCACCTGGGAATTGAGGAACAAATAGTCAATGTTGTTGATCTGTACTACCCGTACTAACTAGTATAGTGGGGAGATTCAGATTCCTACCTGTACTCTTGGGTGCAATAAGTACAGGAACTCATTTCTTGTGGCTCCTGGGCACATAAAGTTTCAGCCACAATTTAGCTATGGATAAGCATGCAGACAGTCACCCATAGAAGGTGTTTTGGATGATTGCGTTTATGCATGGATTAAAAAGAAGCTTGCATGAGCATTCAGGAAATTCAACTCAATTTTTGCCAGTCCTAAGTGAAGTGAAATCCAAAGCTCTATTTCTAAAAGTCATAAATTAGACCCTGCAAATTTTCTGAAGTAACAGTCCTGAGTCAGATTTTTTTTGAGCTGTGTCAGTGAACATCATTTTACACTACCTTTTCTTTCCTCTATTTCTTTATTTTCCAATCTGTTTCTGGGGAGTGGGCCACAAACCTGCAGAGCTGTTACAATTTATTCTAACTGAGGATGTGCTACCTGATAGGTTTAGAGGCTTTACCAAAATCTACTGAGCGATACTGTTTATTCATTTATAAATGGCTTGTGCTAGCAGTAATGAATTTAGAGGTTTCTGCAGCTGCTTTTTCATGATGAGACACTTCTGCAATGCTTGCAAATATTTGATAAAACAATTCAAGAAGTAAACCTTTCTTAGTTTCCTTATCTATCCTATTTTATCTTTCAAGGAATTTAGGACAAGGATTTTCTTCCCATTATAACCTTATGCAATGCTGAATACTTTATAATTTTAAAAATGAAACTATCAAGGAGAAACTAGTTATTTAAGAGCTTTACTGTTCTCTTGTCTTCTTCACATAGGACTGAAGGAAAGTTCATGCTCTTTAGTGTCCGTTTAAGGAATCCTGTTATGTCGAGGTGTGCAGCAGTGTCGTAATGGAATTTCAAATGAACAGCAGAGCATTAGAACATTTGGTTAGATCTGGTAGACATTCAGGACTAACAAGGGGTCAGTTTCAGGTCAAGACTGACCTGGGGGGTACAAGTTTCAGGTCAAGAGTCTGCAGCTCAAATAATGGTCAAAAGTCCAAGCTGCTTAGTGAACAATGCACATGCAGAAGGGCTATCCATAGCAGATATAAGACTCTCTGAATGCTGTCTGACTGTCCACATCACTCAGTTTGGAGGATGTTTGAATAAAATTAAATATTGACTTACAACTCCCCTACATGATGTTTACTCAAATTGTCCTTTTCTGACATAAATCATCTCTTAAACTAGTCCAGTAGCCAGAGATCTTTCCATGGACAGCCCTACTACACAAGAACATGCTATTAATAAATTACAAACAAGTTTTGTTTTCTATATGCCTTTGAAAATTATATTGCTAAAACACAATACACAGCTGTACCTTTCAAAGGAGACCTATATTCAATTTGTTTGGTTATTTCTATGAATTGAGTTTCAAGAAGTATTACAAAGAATCTCCTACATTCATTTTACCCCCAGAAAAATGCATTGACATTTAAGTAAATCTGTTACCATCACTACTCCAACAATATTGGCCAGGAATTAATTAATCACTTTCCCAGAATTGAGGCATAATCCATACAAACATTGTAACCCTTGATAAAGTCACTTTTCTTTTCCCCACGTTGGAAAAAGATAGTGGTAAGTCAAATTGTAGAACGAAGAAAAAAAAATGTTTGATGAAAATGCCGTCTAGGAATAAGAAGATTAGAGGTGACATATTGTTATCAGATATGAGGTCTTCTTCAGGCTGTAATGAGGAAAAAAACAGCTCTTCTGCTCTTGCTATCCTATCAAGCCTCTATTTGTTATGGAATTCAAAAATAATTATCACCTTAGGGCTGCACAGAGCAGTATGAATTAAACAGGGGTAGCTATGAACTCTGCTTTTTTGGGCAACTTGCAGCTTACTGCCCAAAAGGAAGCTCATGGTCAAACAAATTCATATTAGACAGTCTAGCTTTTAAGTTCAATAAAACCTGTCTTTAAAATGATTTTTAAGAAACCTAGTGCTATTGCAATCCCTAGTAAATGAACCATATTAGCAGTTGATTATTTGAATTTGAACTGCTTAACTTAGTGCACACTAAAAGCTAACACTTTCCTCTCTCTTCTTTTGTAACCAACTGTAATCAAATCAGGACTGTAGTGTTCAATTATGCTTGTCCAGGACTTGAGCTCTTGAGTCTATTGTGAAGACTTACTGCTGAGTGCAAAATGTGAGATAAGTTGCAAATGTTTAGACATGATGACAACTCATAGGTCTGATTGATTACTAAGGAAGGATAAATAAAAGGTGTTTTTAAAGGTTTTTGGACAGCAGCCGAAAGGACCCTTTAGGAATGTTTTGAGAAATTTCTTAGTGAGTGAATTACTAAATGAGTATATTTTTTTCAGTATACTTGAAAGAGAGACAGAAAATCTTTTTAAATAATTCAGCTAATATTTTGTCAGTTTTTTATTCATGATATACACTAAAACGTTCTAATTGAAGTCTATTATAGTTGAAAGCCATATGAGGCAGAGAAGGTGGTTGCTTTCAAATAACAGAAATTCACTGATGGTAAGGGGGACCAAATGTAATTTTACCTTTTGATCATGCCTAGTTTCCTAAGGTTTCATAATTTTTTTTTAAATTATATGACATTTTATTGCATCTTTAAATCACTCTAAACTTGCCTTATATAATGCAAGTTACAACTGGTATCTCATTAAAATTAATAGCAAATTTTGATTTATATCTAAATGTCCAGGAGTATGACACAAGTCCTCAAGTTCTGATCTTACTGAAATCAATAGGAGGATTGCCAAGGACTTAAAAAGAGCAGGACTATATATTATGAATTTGCCAGTTATATTTCTTTAAAAGAGAAGCTTGAAGTGCTGTAGATATTTATGACTAATTGGAACTACATTGGACATTGGAGCTACAGAAAATATTTCCAAGCTATAGCACAGATGCATTGGTCAAAGCAGCAGGTCATGGAAATGTAATGTTCCTGGAAATAAAATTAGTGCTCTAAGAAGCCCTGTAGGAAAGATAAGGCTCCACATAGGCACCTTATAGGATCAGTGTCTGTAAGTCTATCAATAAACTAAAAGAAGAAGTAATTATGCATACATGCATATTTGAGGTAAAAAAAAATCAAAGCACTATTGAGAAAGTTAATCATACCTTCATGCTAAATCTGTCATGAGCCAAAAAGTATGTTATTAACCTCCATCACTGTCATAACAGGGACAGAATCAGTCACCTTCAGAACTAAAATAGCCCAAGTTCTAACAGTTTCAGCATAAGAACCATGTCTCTGCAGTCAGGGAACAGAATTTCTATAGGCAGTGGATGACGAACTGTTCACGTGCAGATCTGAATCCAGATTAGATTTAGAATGCGATCTTATTTTGATATTGACAGAATATAGTGGGTTATTCTGATACTGAAAGCTATTTGACTTTTTTGTCTCCTCTGAAGCAGACTGAAGAAGCTTACGAATACAGAATCAAACTATTTGAAAAAGTCTGATATCAAGGAATTCAGATGCCATAGCCCTTGAAAATATCTTGAACAATTTTAGAAAGATAAATAAGATCAGAGTCTACAGTCTGGAATCTAATTTTTGCTCATCTCTTTTTCCAAAAGACTCTCCTTGTCTAAAATTGAAATACTACTCATTTTTATTGTATATCTCTCTGTCAATTCTCATGTGCAGACTATACTAAAACTTTCTGCCTTTCTGCACATAATTTCTTATACATGTCCACTGGATCCACGTCATAGAAAGAAACAAACATGTTTTTATCATCTATGTCACCATGGTCTCATTATCCAGGATCTCAATTACTAAAATATACATTTAAAAAAAAATCCTTTCCTGTCTGTTTATATTACTGGATGATAGTGATGACTATAATGGATCATCTGTTATTTTGGCCAATCATTTCTTTCTCCAAATGCTTTCAGTTGTTCTTTTTCTGTCGTGTCAGACATGATCCGTTTATCTTGCTCTTCCAGACCTTTCATAGCTCACAGACAGCCTGCCCCAGGCACATATCTACAGTGGGCAGCAAGAGGGCTCTTCTCCCTTTTCATTATAATTGTACTAGTGAATTCTATGTTCGTCATGAAATGCAGATCTAGGCATAAAACTTCATTGATTTTTCACCCTGGCTCATCACTTTGCTAATTCGTAAGGTAAAAATTATCATTTAATGGTGTGATAATATCAATCTTCTTCCTCTTATTGGCCAGTTATGTATGCCTTTATCAAAAATAAATGCTGATTCAAAAACAAACAAACTTCTGTTTTGCAATGTTGTTACTCACAATTGCTAAAGTAGACTAAATCCTTCCTTAAAAACTATTTTCAATCATCAGTTCTCTAAGTGAAAGCTAGAGATTTGGCTTCGGTGACAAACATTGTAATTGTAGAGAAATAAAGAAAGGTTGATATGAACTAAACTTCTAGAGAGTTCACAACATAAAGAGTGGGAAAAAAAGGATTAAATTGAACTATTTAAAAATTTTTATGTATTTGGGTTGTTTTTCATTTTTAGCTGTCTTTTCAATTTAAACAAAAATGCTTTAAAAATAATTTTAAAATATATACTTGATAAAAATAAAAATAAAATTTTCTACTACTTTCTGCCTCCCACATGTTTTAATTGGCAGAACTATAGGTTCAAGTCAACCCAGAAATTTGGTTTTCCAGGCATTATCACACTCAGTGAAGAA
>JAUBOD010001108.1:356825-392634 GCA_032353885.1 Nothura maculosa | reverse complement strand
GAACTTAAGAGTCAACTTAAGGCTGTGTCAAAATAATTTCAAAATAATATCTCTCTAAAAATTCTTTCATGTGTGCACATGCTTAGATGTACACAACGTTTAAAATATGCTCCAATGCTGAGTTTGGAGTCTCAGCTTATGAATCTCTAGGAAATAATTTTCAATAGGCAGACATTTATCGGATTCTTCATTTTGGACATACTAAAGAATATGACAACTACTTTAAGGGTAATCATGAAACTCCTTTGTAACTTGGGTTATCCATAACCATGGCAGATGGCATTCGCTTCCTGAAGCAAAAATTGTGAAGGTGTTTGAAAAAATGTATCTTAAAAGGTTCAAATATAGTCCAAGTTCTGACAAAAAGATTCAGCTAGATTAAAAAAAAAAAAATCTAAAATACTCTGCCTATGAGTGAAACATAATTAGTCATTTATTATTAGATAGCTTCTACTCATTCTGCAGATTTTGAGAATTAGATATCTCTATAACTGTTAGAGCTTTGACATATCTCTTTTTATAAAACGACAGTACAAAATAAATTCCCTTCCTTACATTTGTAGAAATACCTGCCATTGATAGCAACCACTATGTGGGGAACACTAAACATAAACTATCAATTCTTTGTCTCATCATGGAATTTATTTGCTGACTATCATATGTAATTTCATAGGTAGTTGAAATATGCTTAGAACAGTTACTAAGATATTGCCATTTTCACATTCGTGTAGAAGAATCATTTCTGTGATTTCTCAAGGGAATGCTTTTTTTAAAAAAAAAACTCTACTGAGTCACAATGAATGTCAAATACTTCAAATGTAAAGACCGGGTTTGGTGAAAAAGCTTCAGCCTTTCAGTTTTCAAATGCAGCAGTCAACGGTAGACTTTTCTTCTACACTCTATCATTACCCCTTCAGCCCCTCTGACATTTTGACGTATCATCATTTCCATGATCTCAAGCATGTATACATTGATTTTTCAATCATTCTCTATTAAACCTAACAAAAGAAATTTAATGATCCAATTGAATCAATCCAGGAGAAATAACTGCTAGTTTCAATGCTATTAAAAGATTCATGCTACTCTTTAAGTTTTCTTTTATGTTGTTTTCTCAACTGAAATAAATAAAAATGGTTCATTCCCTCAGAAATCATAAATCTTTTTTTGACTGAGGGGATATTAAAGAACTAGCAAGGAGTGCAATTACTGTAATCATAATGACTCAGGATTCATGCCAGGGCCTGAGAAGAGGGCATGGCTGAAGACATACATATATATGAACTATCCTCTAAAGGCCATTTGGGATTTCCATATGTCAACTCAACTCTGCTGATGTCTTATCGTGTTTGACTTGGTTTTGATCAGTGTAGAGGAGAAGCAGGACCACAGCTTGCCTTCCTTTAGGAAAACTACGCCTGTGTGAAGTACTGAATTCAGAGTGCGTTTGAGTAGAGGTGACTGATCTTAACACTGACACATATAGATGTTTCTTGTGAAACAGAAACCTGCTAATTTCTAACACAGATATCTTCTGAGAACTTCTCATGCATTGCTTTTATATAGTGAACCTCTGAATGTGTTGTCCATTAGCATATTTCCAGAAGATAAGAATTAATATAAAATTTGAGCATCCATATTCTGTAAAAATATTTGGAAAATCATTATGTCAACTCCGCAGGGATGAAAGCTGTGTATTTTGGAACTCATAATGGCAGATTATCAGTCCTGTTGGTTCCTAGCGAAAATTCCCTCTTTTATCAGCAGAAACATTTCTGGTATGCTGGAACAGAGAAAGTCCCAGCATTTTGCAAACACCATATGAGCAGATATTAAGTTTTGGCAGAACAGATCCAGGGAAGTCATTGACTAAGGGAAAACCAGTTATTACCTCTTTAAGGAATGAAATTGGAAGTTTTTTTCCAGTATATGCTAGCAAAAAGAATTACATAAAAATGATCTTTTCCAGAATTTAAAATAAAACAAAACAACAACCAAGACATGTAAAGAGGGGTTCTCTCTTCATTAAAGAAAGCTCTACGAAGTGAACAGTTAGGTAATGTGAAGAATGAGAAGACGCCTGCGAGCAGTTTCACACTGATTGTTTTTCAACCTCAGACACACAATGAAGTTTAAATTTATCTTGCAGGTACTCTAGACAAAATGACTGGTGTCATGCAAGCGGTAGGTCCTGTGGTATCAAGAGTTGAAAGCCTGAGCTCACACAGAACACAGTTTGGCTTGGCCTACTTATTCCACCTGCTCTTCCAGCTGTTCAAGGAATCTGACCAACATCAGACAGATGAGTAAACTGCAAATCTTTTGAAGGACTTCCTTCATCACGTACAGAAAAGACATATAGACCTTGTAGACAACGAGAGCTTGACTTGCCTTTGTAATTGAGGGTTCTCTCCATCCTAGGACAGAGATGGCAAAAGGTGGATCCACGATCATGTTCAGTCTTAGATATCTTCCTCAGGTCATCTCTAAGATAAAATATAAATGCAGTTATCTGCTCCAGCAACAAATCTGATCCTAACAAATTAAAATATTCCTGAGACAAAGAATGTACCTGAAACTAAAGGAATAGATTTTTTTTTTCGGATTTGCATTAATTACAAGTAACTGAAGAAGACTGCAGCATTATAGTCCTTTGACATTGGCTGGTCAAGCCCACTGAAAGGCCTAGTTATCTTGCAGGGATCATTGTGTTCATGTGGCTGAACTCATTCAGGATCTAAAACAGTACCAAAATCAGGCATGTCAGATTCAACACAACTCCAACAATGAATGAAAGAATGAAAGGAAAAGGAATTTATATCCTACAAAGAAGGCATGCCACTTGGGGATTTTGGAACTAAGGAAAAGATTAGCTGGGCCTAAAGGACTGGGTCAAAAAAAACCCCTGTATTTAGAAAAAGACCTAGGAAAAATTGTAGGCCCGTGCTTCTTTCTCAGACCTTTTGAAACATTTAGTCATACAATTGTAAGGGTGTGAGCTCTCATCCACAGAAGCTTAGGGAGACTGTCAAGCAAATAAAGGTCCATTTCTATGTTGATCTTTAGAATAAGACGGAATAAATATTTGCCAGTTTACAACAACTTCCTTTTCTAATATTACTTTGCATATTTTTGCAATAAATTCAGTTATTTCAGAAGCTAGCTGGATACTATTTTGTTCATGGAAGCAGATGCAATCTTTATTATATCAATCAATTTATTATATCAATCATAGTTCTCAATATATTCATAATTTCTGTATGTTTCATACAAATCAAGTCTAAAATAATCAGCAGCCTGCCGTGCAATGATTGCAATTAGAGTTGTGCATATCTTGCCCATTTCAGTTATAGCGTTTTCACAAGAATACTTTATTTTAAAATATTTTTCAACTGTTTTGCAGTTCTAGCCTGTGTACCAATGTAAAAATGAAATAACCATATACATTTTCATAGCATAATTGCAGAGTAAACGTGCATGGATTTGTTAGCGATCATCTCTGAATATTTTAGCATTATTCCATGATTCACTCATTTAAGGTGCAATCTTTTTTTTTTCTTTTTTTTTGAGGGGAAAGGGAGAAGGAACTTCATTGTCTTGAAAATTCATGAGAATCATTTAGTAATTACTTAATAATTCTCATGGTATTGATGGCATTGCACTACAATAATCTCTGAATCAAGGTCTTTTTAACTCAGGAAGTTTAGTTTGCTTGTTCACATTTTAAAATAATCTTAAAATTCTGGAAATGAAATTAATATAATAATATTATTTCTGTGCTACTTTGTGCTTTATGGTCATCTGTAACCTGTAAACAATGTTCTTAGCACTTTCATCATTACGTTTACAAATAAGCAAAGTTTTCTTTTTTTTTTTTTAATTTACAAAACAGTTTACCAAATAAATGAGTCTACAAAACTTTCTGCTTCACACTTTAGCTTTTCTCTGAATTATACATAATGGTGCCTCTGAGATGCTCCTATAGCTGGCAGATGCCAAGGCCTGTACATGATGAGATGTTTATATTATGGAGAAAAACAAAGCTGTATCATACAGAGATTAAGCAGCTCCACAGCTGGACTAGCCAGGCCTGTCTGAAAGCAGAACAATAGACACCTCCAATCCACCATGACATTAAGTTGACAGCCTTTATCTGCCATTGTTACCTAAAACATGGGAAAAGTGTTTCTTTAAAAAATCCAAAAGATACCGGATATGCAATTCCCAGCCTACCATTTGTTTGTAAGACAAAACTGAAACAAGCTATAGTTCTGGACTACTTAGTTATACATCAGTGACCAGAGAATTGCATACATGTCTACTAACCTACTGTGTTCCCTGAAGCACGTCCTCTGACTATTATCTAGGATTTGGTCAATCAATCTTTCCCAACCCTACAATAAAGAGAAATTTTGAATAGGCAATGTTTCAATCTAATATTGTTCCTCTCTCCACTGTGTAAAGAATAATATTTTTTAAGCATAACTACAATGGGGTCATTCAACATGTTAAGGAATGACAGACTGTGAAGATTTTCCACTCTTCAAGCAAATATATATACCTTGTTTTCTAGGATAAAAATAAAACTGTTACTTCTCAGTGTTTGCAATCTCGGAAAAAACAATTTTCTGCCCGGTGGGAATCAAAGTTTAATGCTGCAGATGGTATAGGTGTATTATTCTAAATCATAGTATGTTCCAGAATTCTGCAGTTTTTTGTAGCACAGTCATCTTTTTAATAAGGACAGTGAATAAAAGATTTCTATTAATTCCCATTTTTACACTAAGAAAATAAGGTTTATGATTCAAGCTACTCTGATTTTAATTTGGAATTCTTGGAATTACTGATGTTACTGTAATTCAAACACGTATATATCTACATATATGTAACATACATCATCAATACATAGATCTTCAGTATTAGTTTTGCAGCACATCCATATTTCAAGGCAATATGTTTTTAAACTGTAGTGAACTGAAAAATAAATTAATAAAGGAGACTTCAAATAGAATTTATAGTAATAAAACACATTCCAAGAAGGTATGATCCATGTAGTGTACATAAAATACAGGAAAAACTCCACACTCTTTTGTTATTCATTTGTTTCTTTTGAAATACTAGCTTTATTTTATCTCTTTAATTTTGCATGATAATAAAACGTGAGAGCAATCATGGTACTGTGACTGCCATTAAACTTCAGCACAAAAGAAGCTGAATCTCAGAACAAAATTGAGGTGCTGAAGTAGCACTGTAGATTTCAGATGAAAGGATAATTGTGTGGACCTAATATAACTCTAAATTGTAAGCACATCAATTCGGAATGGCCTGTCTTTGGGATTTCTGTGCAACAACATTTACAAGTACATGCATGTTTTAAAATGTCTTCTAATTGTGCTGGCAGGTGTTTGCCTTATGATAGTACTTTTGAGTCCCCTTCAAATACCATAATTCTGCTATAATTACAAAATGAAGATGAAGAAAGGAGTCCCTTTTCCAAAACATTGAGAATCAATTTAAGCATACAGTGAAAGACATTAGATGGAAAAAGGCAGACGTCATAAAAAAAAGGAAATAATATGATCTGCTATAGATGCCCACATAGCAGCCCAACCTTATTAGCAGTCATATCTTTGTACGCAGATGAGAGCTTCCAGTAGAAACGTGGTATCACTGAGCATGTTTAGAAACAGCTCTTCTCATACAACCCATCAAAGGATTCTGCTCTCATTCTTTGGATGGGTAAATAGAGTTGAATTTACCCTAAATCCTCAGGACTAGTTTGCTCATACTGCACAAAACTGTATTTTGACCTTTGTGGATAAATCCACTCCATTTTCCCCATCCTGCTTACTAAGGCATGTCCCAATATACGATAAATTAGGAAGAATGCTGGATGAGATGGGAGAGAATTTGAACATTTCTAATTAATAGGGTTCAGTATACTATATAAGCAAAAAGTAGCCATAATATTATCTTTTCTAAACAGTCATTTAATTTACAAAATGTTAAACTATGTACAAACTATGAACTAATTCCTCCCTATTTGGGAATGGGCAATCCACAGCCAAAATTGTCCTGGCAGTGCATATTTAATACTTAAGTTTGGATCTGAAAAACATATAATTCCCATTACAAATCTTGAGAATAGTAATTAATTATACTGACTGAATTATTATAGAAATAATATGGTAATCAGTAGCTGTATCACATAAGTTTTGGGGTCTCCTGAAAGAGTCTCATCTTTACGCCATCTCTAATCATTTAATTTCAAGCACATGTGGTTATTATCAAGCACATTATTATGAGAAAAACATTTTTTTCTGGAGTGTCATTCTGTAAGCCCAAATTTAATATTGTAGGCGCCTCCCAAAATGTTTGATTAAGAACAACAAAGAATATCCACAAGTTATCTACCCTATAACTATATTAAAACTAGACATTTTCTTATTTTGCTGAGAAATAACACTTCCTACTCAAGCGATGTTATGAGGTCAATGTGCAACATTGTTCAAAATATAGCAATCACAACTCAGCCAAGAATTTGGAATACACTTGTTTTAAGGAAACAAGTTATATGTTCTACTCTCAAGAAAGCACTTAAGCACTCCTGACTTAAAATTTAAGCACATGGTTTTACTTTGTCCCATTTATTTAACATTAATCACATACTCATGGCTTTGTTGAATGGGGATGAGGTTACACATATGCTTAAAGTTAAGCATTAAGCATTTGATTAAGTGTTTTGCTACAACACTTTGCACTGTGCACTGTAACATATCTAAAAGAAGCTCTAGTAAATTGAGAAAGTTCCAGACAGAAAGCCTGATTCTGCAGCGTAACTGCCATTTTATATTGAGATCAACAGAGTTTGTCTAACTTGGACCATTGTAATTAAAAGTGATATTGGGCCTCCATGTGAGGCAAACCCATCAAGTCTGCTTTACATCAACATCATCACCACCATTGCCATCATCATTATCATCATTAACTTATTAACTGAATAACTGGGACAGGTCAAACTTTGGAAATGTATTATTTAAAATGACTTTGATTTTTGTTATTGTTATTTGTTATCAAAACAACACATGATGTTTCAGTCCTTATTTAAATTCTTAATAATAATATATCTTACCAGCTACATGAGCCTGGTAGATCTGCACTCACTATGCCTCTTTCCCTGACTGAACGTCACTAGACTCTACCTTGATATTATATTTTTTCATTTACTTTTATTTTTAATGATCTATATACCCATTCTATATTGTTTTAACATAAAAATTGAGGGTTTTTTTCTGCAAGGGTGGGCATTATGCCACAGTTGTTAGAAACTCCACCACGCCTATTTCTTTGTTTGTCTTATTTTGCCCCCATAACAATCTACCTATTATAATGACACACATTCTTTTGAACAAATTCATTTCTTCATAAACTAAAGGATTATTTCCTGGGCCCACAGGAAGGCCATTATGTCCTCAGCTGACACTCATTATCACTCAGCTTTGGTGTACAACCTCAGCAACATTCTGAGCAAAGAAGAGGTTTGGGTTTGTGCCTCCACCAGCATCTCAGAAGCATCTTGGAAGGATTTTATTTGGTTGGTGATAGTTTTTCCTTTACTTATTCAAATGCTCACTTCTGAGTTCATTGAACTGCCGTTGCTGAGGTGTCTTTGAAAAAAAAAAAAACAGGTAACAGCTAAGAGTTCCTTGTTCAACTTGTTGATGATGCACAGTATTTCATCCGTAGTGTGAATAATCATGCTTGTGCCAATGTCAGGATGCTCACCAGACTCAGACTGACACTGAGAATTTTACTTTTCCATAGTTAGCAGAGCACTGTACTACAGAGAGTTAAAAAAGGTAGAAAAATAGAACAGTAACAACTCTCCTTTGATGCCCTTAAATAGATATTGTACTGTTTTAAACCGAACTATGCATTTAAAACACAAACAACAAGCACAAGACGGGGACTTGATCAAAACAAAAGGCCCTCTCTGCCTTTAGCATGATACTATCCCCTTTCAAAATTCACGTATGTCTCTTCAGGGCCAGGAAAGCTCAGCTTAAAAGCAGCATCTGCTTATCAATGGGGTTTTGCTCTCTATGCAATATTCCAGCTGGGCTGACTGAAGCACAAACAGGTGAAAATGACGTTCCCAAAGTCACTCTGTGTGAATTTGGCTCCTACTAACATTTAGGACTCACTCATTCCCCAATCTTTCCTATAAGCCAATGCATCACATATGCATTCCTACGTGGTTAAAACATGGAAATTATTGTATTATCTTTTGATAATATATTCTTTAGAAACCCAGTTGCTAAGAACTGAAATGATATTTACTCTAAAGACAATGATCTTGGCGACTTTGTTAGATATCCAGGGTGTCTGCATTTCCATTGGAATTTCATTGTAACTCAGGATCACTTAAATACTAATTAAATTGTCTCTTCAAGGTTATTTTACAATAATGTTCATACAGTTGAAATTTCTTTTTGGCTTCAAAGTAAAATTTAAGCTGAGCTGTCAAACTTAGATTGAGATTCCAAACCTTGGACTCTACAGAACATGCACACAGAATGATGCATGCAGCTTTAACTGCTTCAGGCAGGGAAAAAGAAAATGCATTGAAATTTTTGTGAATTACTTAAGAATCTATTTAAAAGAATGAAAAATAACCAACCAAACCAACCAAAAACTGTGATAACTCACTTAAATTACTACACAGCTTAAACCTATTACTACACAACATTCTAAAGAAAGCAGAGTGGCTGTCTCAAGCCTTAGGAGATTCAGTACAGAAGAGGCAGCACAGCATTACAAATGCTTTTGCTGAAGTCCTGTGAAGACTAAACCAGAGGTCAGCAAGTCAGTGGGCCCTCCACCTCTTGGCGACGTCAGAAAGCGTTCTGTGCCTTTTGCCTCACTTCTTGATGGCCGATTTTTTTTTATTTTTTAATTATATGATTATATCTCTAATTAGCTGATTCATACTTAATATAGGAGGATATTGCTTATGCTATGATGATTACTCTTCTAAATGTATTTTATACCAGAAGCTTTTTTTCTTTTTTTTTTTTAATATAACATACGGTAAATTGCATCTCAAGATGCAAACACAGATACTGTAGATGCTGTGCTGTAGATTTCAATAAGCCTTTCTTAGTGGAAACTCAGCAAGATTGTGTTTAGATCCACCAGATATATTGATATGTTTTATATGCTTTAAGAATGAACACCCTCTACAGCTTTATTTCTCATGTACAAACTAAGTGATAATCAGCTATGCAGCCATTCTGGGCCTCACCTATGTATAATCTGAGTAACACAAGCAAACTGGTAGAATTCCCCTGAATTGCAAATGAAATGCAAAATTTGCATGTATTTTTTAACCATTTTTTTTACTTGTAGGCAAACCATAGGAGATCAAACAGAAGAGGAAAAGAACAGAACCCTTCAAGCAACTTCCTTACTTTTCATCGTTCAGGGGACTCGGCTTTATGATCAGTCCTTTCAGAGACCTGAGGTTCCTCCTGTGCCTTTCTCTGTTCAGCCCTCAGGCTCAGGTTTTTCCTCAGATACAAACCTGTTCAAGTCTTGTTAGTCAACAGATTTGCCTACTGGTCATGCTTGGCCCTTTTTAACAGAAGTTCTTAGCATCCTCTTCTATTGTGCCTTCGTTTCTCCTAATGATTTTACAGAAATCATACTTTCTGCCCTGCAGACAACTATTCATCCATGATCATTAGGACATAATTCTGATTTAACTTCCTAGATTAAAAACTGGCTGAGTTAAGAATGAACCCATTTTATGAGTATATTTTCATATTCAGATCTTCTAAATGCTTTTTATGGATTTAGTAAACTTATAAAATCTCAAGCATACACTTAAAATGCGAACATAGAACCTACACAACTCCTACAAAAAAAAAGAATTTTCAAAAGGTTTTCAAGGACAATTTGGCCTCCAAATGGTAGCATATTGCAAATTAGTAGCAGCCTCTATCCAATTGACAATTTTCTGTGACTTTTATACTGTGATTTGAGTGAAAACAATCTAACCAAATTCAATTACACTAAAGGTATTTTTTTCCTCATGAGTCTCTTGTGATTTTTTTTTGTTGTTGTTGTAAGAATGTCTAAGTAACTACAGAATATGACATTAGGAAATATTGTTTCATAATAAGGATGGTCAAACACCAGAATAGGTTGCACAGAATGGTTATAGAATATATCTTTGTAGATATTCAATACTCTGTTGGATCTGACCTTGAACAACCTGGTCTGACTTCGAAGCTGGCTCTAACTTCAAAGCTGGCCCTGATTTGAGAGGTAGGTTGGACCAGGTGATCTCCAGAGGTCTCTTACAACTTAAATTATTCTGTTTCTGTGTCAAAAGCAGCATTACCTTGTGCAGTCCTAGAAGAGCTCTGTATAACATGAAAGCACAAAATATGTGCTATGCTTGTAGCTTGCTAATATGAAGAACATCACTTTCTAGTGAATCCCTAAGCAAATTCTTTATTCAAGTCCTTTAATTTCTCTTGGCCTTACTCTTTGTCTGTAAAATGGAAATACTATTGTATTTCTTCAAGTGATTGGATTAAACAGAAGTGATTGATGGCATTTTTCTTAAGAAAAAAAAAAAGAATCTTCTCAAAAAAAATAGAATGTCAAGTTTCATGATTAGACTCTGATTTAATATCACTACAATTTTATCTAGTATATATTTTTTAATGAAGGCTACTTATATTATCTGTTTGCACCTCCAAATGGAACAAAGATATCATAAATGTCTTTACAAGTGTGTAAGCCTTTGCACTGCAATGCATTTCTCTGAATTTTATGTATTGAGGGATGACTGGAACAATTTTGCATTTTATCTAGTTACTGCACAAATACTTTAGACAATACTCTCCTTGAAAGTGTACTGCCAGGCTCTAAGAGAGCTATTTGTGACTGAAGATTTTTAAGCAGACTAATGAAAGTAATATTAGAGAATTTCATAATTAGAAACAGTAATTGGTACTTCTTGATACCTGTCCCTTTACTAATATATTTTCATTTAATTTTGTTTCAAGAAAATACTTACAGTAAAATAGCTGCAGTTTTTCTTTTTTAAAATGAAAATTTATCTTGAAAAGACTACCTTAATTATTATTTCAAATGGTCAATATGTATTCTGTTCATGACGCTTCAAATTACCATTCTGACTTGATATTCATCTTTTCTGCATCCACATTAGAAAGCTAACAGTACACAGAAACAGTAGGTAACATAAAACGTCTCTGCCAAACTTGCTCAATAATTGCATGCCATTTCCAGCTATAATTAAAATCACTCACAGTCTATATTCATATAGCATTCTTTGAGGTTAATTGGGTTTAGATCACTGCAAAATCATTTTCATGTGATATATTTCACTTGTTACAAATTGCACATTAAGCCATTGAAAATGTACAACATGTCTCTTAATTTGAAAGTATTTAGAATTTTAGCTTACAGTAGGAAACCAGCTAATCTATCACTTCTAGAAAGAACAAACCTTTCCTTTAGGAGGTATTGACATTAATGTGAGCGAGCATAAGACTGTGAAGGACAGGCTCTTTCAAATATAAGGATAAACTTGTTTAGCTATAGCTAGGTCCAAGTTTTATAAGAAGAAACAATCTTACAACAGCGTCCATCCTGAACATACTTTCCTTTCCATACTGCTCCATACTATCCTTTCCATATTGCTCTTGGCAAACTGAGGCAGCATCTGGCTGAGGAGAGCCCAAGTATAAAAGGAAGATAATTAAAGAAGAAGAATCTGCACTTTTCCCTTAAAACCCTAGAACGACATTTGTGCTGGAGTGTGGGCTTTTAAGTATTGTATTAAGCACTGTGTTTTAAGTATTGTATAAGTATTGTATTTTAAGTATTGGGAACCCAAAACCAGAAAATTACTACAGTCTTCAGAAAAGCACAGCTGAGATACCATTCTATGTGAAATACGACTACTATTATGATTTCAGAAATCATAATATTGAATCTCTTAAAAATGTGTTCACACAAAATTTGAGTCATAACGGGAGTGAGTCATCCTGTCTGAGTGCCTGATTTGGAAAGCTCGTCTCCGTATGCTTCCTTCCGTGGCAAACGGGAGCTCCCCAAGGGAGACCTTGGGTTCACAGGCTCTGAATCTGCAAGAGGAGCCTGCATCTTTCTATGGGTTGTAGAGGGAGCAGAGCAAAATTTCTATTTTCGAGAGCATAGTTTCTTGTACATCAGATCTCATTGCTTACAGCATTCATTAAGAATATTCTGGAGTAGATGTGCATATATATTTATGTACATAAAGATTTTTTTCCTTTTTTTTCAAATAGTATCAGTTTTTTAGTCATTCTTAAAAATAGCAGAATTTATTTGAAAATATTTTAGATACATAATTATAAATAAAAACATTGTATGTAACATATATGCACCACGGTACATAATATGCATGCATGTTCTTCCTACACTTCTTTGGTAAAATATGAGAATATATAAACAAAGAAATCATGTAATTTACTTTGAGTAGACTGATCATTCTTCCTTACCTACTTCTTTAATGGCTAATTATGAATTCCCAGTTACTGTATAAAAATAATAACATTTTAATTGCTTCATTAGCTTAAGGGAAAATAGCATATATAGAGAGAAAAAAAAAGTGAAATACATTATGTTTGAAAGAGGGCAAAAGGAACACTCTTGGCAAAAGTTACAGGCAAAGTATGATTATCCAGCAATGTTCCATGCTGGCAGTTTTGAGACTTAGAATAAATAATATACAGTAATTCCCTTAATAACACTGCTATTTCTGTTATTCTTATAATTATTTTGCTTCTTATTGCTTCACATTGCAGCATCTCTGCTCTTATTGCAGCACTTCCTTGCTTCATGTTTTATTTACTCAATTTGGAATGTAAATTCTATATAGAAAGACATTATATTCTAATATAAAGGCGAAATCCCGTGGGAATTTGAGTGCCCATTGAATTTATTATAGAATGTTATATATTTCATCCTTTAGTTCTATGAGCTTACAGGACTTTTTTGGTGAAATATGTGTGTGTGTGTGTGTGTGTGTATACATATATATATGCATATATATTAAGTGTAACTTATTTTACCTATGCATACAAACCAGTTTGAAAGCAAAATGGTCACTTAACATGCAAAGTTAATCTTTTTTTTAGACTTTTCATCAGTATCAATAACCAAATAACCGAGTTCCTACACCTAGTTCCCTTTCAAAGCCTGATGCTAATTAAAGACTGTGAGGTTATAGAATAACCTTGCTATCTTGTAGTGTTCTCTCTGTTCTGTCTACCCAGAATCTCTGTTAAGAAAAATATTATATACAGATAAACATTTTAAAGTATGCCAAAAAACTCCAACTTGGTAGATTATATGCAATATTATTCTATTATACACATACAATAAAAAATATTTTTGCCTTAAAACCAAATTAATTATAATATTTATGATTATTTAATTGAAGAACAGAGACATAGTGTACAAGTATATCCACATGAACAAATATTAAACATTCCCATGAAAATATACATATAATTGCGGATGAGGGATTTTTTACAGGAACTATTAAAAACACTAATTCCAAATTAATTCCAAAAGAAAGTGAATTTCTCCTCAACAATACAAGAAAAGAAGCAAACATATTTTTCTAACTGAGCTCTTAGAACGACTAAACATATTATTTTAACCAAAAATTGTGATGCAGTTCTGTCACTGAATTGTAATAGGTTATCTACCCTCACTAAATAATTTACTAGCCTTAAAATAGAGCAATTTAATAATTTTGTCATGGTCAAATTAATATAAAAAAATCACCTCTAAGCAAGCTTAATTCCTAAACACACATATTGCCTATGTGAGATAATCAAATAAAAATAATCTACTTACCACTAGTATGTATCAAATTTTAATTTATTGAAAAGACTCTTTTCAATTAATTTTCTTTGGTTGCTTCTGATTATTTCAGTTAAGTAAAAAACATATATGGAGAGAAGATCTATCTGATATAACTACAGTGTAAAGAAAAGACCAAAGATATTATGAATACACGATGTAGAACACTTTCTTAGCCAGAGTCCCTAAGTGGGCTGCTGTCTACAGAAGACGAATTTTCTGTCAAACCGGACATATTCCCTTCCCGCCCTCGCGCTTGCAGCCTGGCTAAGATAAAATGAGTAGAAGAGAAAAAGGCAAGGGAAGCGAATGAAAGAGCAGGGAGAACCTGACAATAAAGAAAATATTTTTTCTCTCTGTTGTGCCAGTCTCACATCACCTGTGGAGTTTTGAATAGAAAGTTGATGTTTGAGGAGTTCTCTGATGGACTGTTGTGGTTCGGGCAGGGAGACTGAAAGCTCCGCAGCTTCGTGAGACCTGGTTTGGGTGCAGAGCACAGGGGCGGCAGCAGCCCCTCGTGTCCACTCCTGGTGTGGGGCTGCTCTGTGCCCCTCTCTCCTCTTGGAGCTACAAGGCCCATCAGGTCCTTTGTTGGATTAACTCTAGCTGGGATGATGTCCTGCTTCATGAATGCTGCCTTTAGTCCAAACATATAGTCACCTCTGGCTGATTTTCTCTCCTCCCTTCCAGCACAGTTGGCCCCACAAATGTATTTGGCAGAAGCTTTCCTTTTTTTTTTTTCCTTTTTTTTTTTTTTATTTCATCAAAATTGTCCATGTGCACTGGGACAAAAGCCAACTTCAAACAGTGGGCTTTTTTTGGCTGCTCTGTGCAACAGTATTGTTGTCCCATCCTGAAAAGCTTTGGCAGTTTGTAATGAGGGACTGGTGGTACTAAGACCCATGAAGTACAGGGCCTTTTTCTAAAAAGGCCTTTTTCTAAAAAGGCCCTTCCTAGAGCAGAGGGGCTGAACGATGTGCTGGAGATGAGGCTGAAGGTTTTATAAATATGCAGAGCAACTGGAACCAGTGCACAAGGGAGTGTTGTGTGTGCAGAGGATGCCAGAGCCCTTAGGCTGCAGCTACTGCTGAGCTGTGCTGCTTTATCAGCTCTGGTGGCCTATGACAAGGTTGGTCTTGGGAAAGGGGCGATGGATTTTTCCTTGAGTTAATTATGATATTAATTTAATTGCTATCTCAGCATTGGATTCTTATTATTCCTTTTGTTGTGGGAAATGGAGCGTGTATGACCTGGCTGACCTGTCACTAGATTGTCTTACAGATTTGTTGGCTGACTAGAGCTAGTGGCATTAGAGAAAATATTTATTTTAAAAATGTGAACCTATAGATTTAAAAGAGTAAGGATGTGAAAAATGTTATATAGTTCACATAGTGACAGTCTACAGTCTTTATTTGATCATTTTGCAGCATTTGGTGTACCAATAATACGTAGAATATCTTATTCAAAACCCAAAGATTTTGAGAGAAGTTTTTCCATGAGTTCTGATTGTTTGCATATCAAGTTTGGATACAGTTCATAAAAAAGAGCCTTCTATGTTTCTTGTATGAGACAGGAGCAAGTTGGTAAACACAGTTTTTTCTCAGTGATCTTCCTATTCAGCAACAGTGAAGCAGTTCAATATAGCTGAAGTTAGTTTATCTCAACACTACCTGCCTAAAATAACTAGATCAGAGGAATAACAAGGTCTGTCTGAATGAGTATATGTGCATATACTGTAAAAAAGTACATTAGAGTGCAACACTGCCTAGAGGTTGTACAGTGATTCAGTTCCATCACTGAAACCGCTCCGGCTCCAAAAAATGAAATGCATAACAGAAAGAAGTTAATACAAATCATAAACTCACAGCTCATTATATACTTCTCAAACTAACACAGATACAACATGATTTAAGATTGGAAACTGTGGCTAAAGGAATTAGTCTGCTCGGCATGAAACTAGGTTTATTTAATCAATGTTGCTTCCACTAGAAAAGTGGATTAGTTTTTCTTTAAGACAGAGTTAAAAGTTTTGCAGCTAATTTATTTTAATAAGCATTCAGTCACTGACTGCTGCAGAAAAAGGCTAAACTGTAATGAAGCGCCAGGAAAGAAAGCATGACTTAATTATTTTTCTGGGGTGGATAATGAATAAATTAGCTACGCTGTAGGTTTGCCGTTTGTATAGAATTTATTACTTTTGCTTTAAGAACCATATCATGACAAAGTCAATTTTTCTCCTGACTGCAAACTGATTGATGGGGTAATGTCTGGTTGTGAAAGACTTCCTCTTCATCATTGTATTGCCAATGTTGGTATCACAAAGTGAGTTTGAAGTTTTCCTGAGTTCATGTTCTCCTACATAATTACAGATGACAATTATTTTAATTCCTTTTTTTAACAAGCCTTCTAATCATGTAAACTGCAGAATGAATAACTTAGATGAGGCCAAAGATGCACAGAGCTCAGAAACTCTTTCTTGGTTCTTAATTTGTTGCCGCAATGTCATCCATGTGAAGAGGTAAGTACTGTATTTATAGTGACAGCAGGTATTTTAAACATGAAGATGTGTATGAACAAAAAGGAACAGATAAAGACTGGCTTGAGAGTGTTAGAAGAATAAAAACTTTAAGGAGAAATATCAGTAATTCCATACCACATTGGGAATACAGATTTGATTCAGCTCCCACTAAAGTCAGTGGTAGACTAATTTAAATGAGTGCTGTAAGTTGCCTGGTAAGTGTAACCAATATGATAAATTTTAAATAATGAAAACAGTACAACAAATATCAGGAGAAAAAAAATAATGAGTTATGTGATTTACTTTGAGGACCAAGCTGACTCTTGCAGAGGTCCTATCCTTTTCTGATTTTAGTAGCTTTTCTCTATACACATGCATGCAATAGAAAAATTCTTCAAATATATTGCTTACAAAATATGCTACTCTGTGCTCCTACTGAATCTGAGATACTAAAAATCCATATTGGACTTTATTATCTCTTCAGTAAGGAATTTTCCGCTGCATAATTTCAGATGCACCATGGGACACAGTACTTCTTTCAAATATGCTATTTCTTGGTTTGATTGTCAAGAAAGCAATATATCATGCTTTAATTAAAGAATGGAAAGCAACATATTAAACACAGGTTATTTGTTTTGAATAAATTCCTTAGAGACCTTACTGAGGATGTTTTTGAGGAAAAACGTTACCTTGAACTTGCAAAGCAGAAATTGAAAATGTTCAGAGTAGCAGATTTGGCTCTGAAAGATACATTACTAAACAGTTCCCTATATTGCAGTCAAAGGTCCGTAGTGGTTAAGGGTCAGTAAAAAAAGAACAAGGAAAGAGGCTGAAATAGATAATCTTGTCTTTTTTTTTTTTTAACAATCCCCAGAGTACTGTATAGTTTTGGGGGTTGTTCATCAGCTGCAGAGGACACTGAGTGCTTATCTGCTTATTTCCACAGAAAGCAATCATCTTTTACTCCTTTATGAATAAAAAGCTGAAATCGTTACGACTTATTCCATCAAATGCTATGCCATCACTGGGAGATGCTTGGAGAAAGGTCAGTTGTTTGACTCTTAAGCTGTAATATTTGCCAAGCAGTATTTGTAACTTGTTTTCTAAATAAAAGGTGGATAGACACAGCTACATATCTATGTAATAATTTTTATCTGTTCAGATATCAAAATAAATGATCATAAAAGGTACTCTAATAAGAATTTTATTATTAAAGTTATAGAGATAAACTTTATAAGCTCAGTAAGAGAAAACAAATCATTGTAGATTTTATATATATATTATAACCATGTTATTCTCTTCTATTAATTTGTTGCTAAAGGGCCCTCCAGTGCATATATCTTCCTTATTAAAATTAATGTAAAATGACTCCCACAATCTAAATTAATTAGAGAGTGATACAGAGAGTTTTATCCTGTTCTAAATAAAAACTAAACGCATTCATGCTTGAAGTAAAACACAGCAAAACACAAAACTCTCTGCCATAGGGCCCAAGATGGCCCCTCCTACTGCTTGTTTGACATAATGACAAACCTTTGGCAGAATACTGCCCTCAAAACATTAAAATATAATTTTAATCTTATTGTAGGCCCTTCATCAAGAAAATACATGATGATATGGCATAATTTTGACTAGGAGAAGAAATATAGTGAATGAGACATTTTCCTCATTCTTCAGTCAGAGAGAAATCCTATAATTATTCATTCAAGATCTAAGGCTATAGTGAAAATAATGTTTTTTTCCTGTGATGGTGGGAAAATCAGAAGAGCACAGATCCCTTGAAATTCTTCAGATTATTTTTTCTGCATGTGAGATGCAGAAAAAATTTCTGCCCCTAAAGCAGCATAAATGAACATACAGACACAAGCTTTAATCTGACTGGCAGCTGAAGCATGGTATGGAGGGGAAAACTGCAGACAGGTGAATTAGCAAGTTCATACCTAGGTTCCCTGCCAAAGTGTCTGAAGGGAAACCTGCATCTCCACAGCTGGCTCCTGAGGGCACACTGCTTTGCCCATTAAAATTCTCCTTTAAGCATCTAAATTATTTGGATATCCTTTGTATTTATAAATACAAATACAGTATATGAAGACTAAATGAAGTCACAAGGTATATACAGATGACCTCTCATTTTTAGCAAAGGGTAACAAAAATCCTCCAACAGTTTAAGAATAATCTTGATACGCAGCAAAAATTTCGTCAAGTGCATCACCAAAGAACTACTTTAAAAATAAAAAATAAAATCAACTGCTTTGGAAATAAATTGCAAACATCCAGTCTAAATATGCTAAAATCATTATTTCTTGCACATTCTTGTTTTGCTCTCTGCAGCAATGTCATTACCAGAGAGGCCTTGCAAGATCTTACAGTGAGTAGAGATAAAGAAGGCAAATGGACAGTGACAGCCATGTAATCCAGTGTCTGGTTGCTTTTCCACATGTCACTGGTGAAATGCATAACTCTCCCCTCAGTCTCTGTGAGGCTCTACAATACTCAGACTCATTCAGTCTAATACGGTCCATGCAGAGAAACAATGTCCTGAAGATGATTATTAAGATTATGCTCTGTGGATATGTTTTGACATCATTATAACTCATCTTCAAAAATGTATCTGCAGGCCTGGGATAGGTGGAGGGAACTGTTTAAAAATAATAATAATAACTAAAAAAACCTAATAATTTTACTAGGAGTTGGAAAACTCCTAGTTTTGTTGAAAATCACTTCTCTTCTAATTGCTTTGGTGTTTGGGAATTTATGTAGAATTTTTTTTTTCAATCTCTGTTTTGTTTTTAGCTTTTATCAACATCTATGAGAATTTCGTGATTAGCCACCACCTCTAGCTGTTAGCTTCTGAGGTTAAAATTGCAGTACATTATGGTAAAATTATTTTTTTTTACTGAAAAAGTATTAATTTGTGACCTCATGGTGAGATTTCATACAGAAAAAAACATAATTTACTGTGTGATTTATTACAGAATAAGAACAAACCACTGTCAGGCAGGCAGGTGATCATTCAAGGACAGTCTCCAGTTTTCCCCCATCCACTTGCAGGACCTCAACTTAATCATCCACCACTTGCAAGCTAGGAATGGAAACATTCTAATAGGAGGATCAACAGATCCCCAAATACGCCATGCCCAAGTGCACAAGGAGCCCGCAGTCCAAGCCAGAAATCCCCATCGGCCCCATCCTTTTGTTTCTCCCATGGGTGCTCCTTCAAACAAAGATCCAGAAGGGAGCAAAGGCATCAAGGAATTATTTTGGCCTGTAATCTGAAAATAGCCTTTACTCTTTATCCTTTCTTCCCTCCCTTTGCCCATGGACAAAGCTGCCCAAAGTTTTTGGGTAGTGAGAACTCAAAAGCTCTAGAGGTTTCTTGGATTCAGGCAGACTGATACTCTTGAATCTTCTTTGCTTTAGGTAACAGCAGCTGCATTTCTTTGTATCTGATCTTCTAACACATGTAATTTGAAGTATTCTTTTTCTGGAACAACTTCATTGGCATTACCGTTAGTCACATTTACAAACGTAAAATAAATAAGAAAATATTCTTTCATCACATTCCTATAAAAGAAGCAGCTGTTATTATAAACTTTTCTTTACAATACTACCTATAGTTGATATTTCGGTGACTAGATTACGGAAAACTAACTTCAGATCTATATTTGTGTGTATATTACTTTTTTTCTTTCTGGTGTTATAACACCTCTAGTAGTAATGGGGTTTGTGATTACATTTTGAGATCCTTCATCTATTATCATGGCACTCTTTTCTATTAAAAATATATTTTTGGTTGTTTTTATAGCATGGTTGGGAAACATTCTCATAAAAAAGGTTTTTTTATGAAATATGTTAGCTTGGGAATTGTACTCTTCTGAAATGCATTCTTAAAAACATAATCATGCTTTAACATGTTGTATGAATAATAATTTAGAAGTTACTAATTTTGTAGTTTTTAGAAGAAATCTTGAATCAAGTAATATGTTCAATTGCCAAATTAATGGAAAAATACTTAATTTCAATAGGCTTCACATTAGCAGTAGGTTCAATGCAGAGTATTTAAAAATTACACATCCATGTCCACAGTGGTAAAAATACAAAATATGTTAATCTTAGGCCTAATTCCTCTAACATATGTACTTAAAAAAAATCTACTTTTTATTTTTTAGTGATTTGAGGTGTTTAAGTTTGCCTAATTGAAATGATTTCTGAATTTTATAAATTTTCTGATTTCTTGTAAGATGTAAATGCACAAATTACTGAAAAACACCAGACTTTCATCCTTTTTGAAACAGATGCATGCAAGTAGGAGTTCATTTGTAAATGACCTAGCCATGTGCCTTATTTTAACAAAACCTCTTCACAAACTAAAATTCTTAAGTGAATGCCTACCTTCCTCATTATAGGTATATGCAGACCATAAAGAAGTAAAATAAATTGTATTTATTAAATGAAAGAAAAATGAGTCTGTGTTACTGAACTGAACGTTTTTGTATTTGTGACATTGGTTTATTGAGAGTTTCTGCTTTTAGTTAAGCTTAAGATTGTACAGCCACTTATATACATGCATCTGTATATAGATATATGCAAAATAAATATATATATACATGTATAGATATAAATATATATGTACAACTATATACAGAAATAAACAGATAAGTATCCATATATACATATTTACTAGGTATTGAAATATAGACAGACACACATATATCCCAAAATACTTCCTGTCTTATTTTCAATATTTGAATAGGTATTTTATTCCTTTGCTCAAGGACTGATGATTGATTTAGTTTAATTTAATTTAAAATGATGCCAAAACTTGAAAATATAAACTAGGTAAGAATGAAAGTGATGAGCAAAGTGAATCTTCGGGAGTTTACTAGAGATAGGTGACAGAACAATACGATTTTTTGGGTTTTTTTTTTGTCTTTTAGTACAGTGACTACAACACTGCGGAAAATAATAAGAGCATTTAGCTAGCATCTGAGATAAGTCTAATCATTATTCTCTTTTTTTTTATATAAGCAACTGTAGGTCACCATCAAGACCCACAAAAGAAATCTCTGCTATAGCTGGTAGCACACAGCCAGTTTTATGACCCAAAAGCAGGACTAGTTCTCCTGCCAATATGCTTCACTGGTTTCTACATAAGAGATGCTGCTGTGAGCAGGCTCTGCATCAAACATTCAGGAAAAGGCCTTCTTTTATCTATGGGAAACGTATTCTTCATATAAGGAGCAGCAGTAGGAGATTTTCATCCAGATGTCATTCGACTCCCGTCTCTCTCTGAAGGATTAAGGACATCCTCCCCCTTCCAGAAGAGTGCCATTCCCTTCCATGGCGCATGTTACTGTGCCAAATTCCTCCCTTAGAACCTGCCTGATCTCAGAGAGGGATCTGATTAAAGCTATGTTTTGTTGTCCCTAGCAATTTCTTACTGCTAACAGTGGCCTGCTCCCGCTCAGTAGCCAACCTGCAGTGAGTCTTAGTCAGAAAGGCCAGCTGTCTCCGTAAATTCCAGCAGGAGCCACGGTATCCAACTCAGGGTATGGAGCAGCTACAGGGAGCAGATGCTTAACAGTTATGTGCTGCAATGTTTGGTGATGTGGCACATAAGTGTTGGTGGATCTAGCTGCTTATGATTAATTTAGTTGTATTTCAGTGCTTATTTAATAAAGATTTTATTATGAACAGACGGCACCAAATTTGGAATTTAAGCTTCTTCCTATCGTAATCTTTGCATGCACCACTATCTCTATACAGAAAAAAAACACAGAGCCATAATTGGACAAAGAAAAAAAGTTAATATCTGTATGTTTACCACTAGACTGCACAGCTCATTTTCTCATCTCTCTCACTTATACACTCTGACCACGACAAACATTTCAATGAATTATGTGTATAGTAGTTAAATCATTTTAACTTCTCCAGTGGAACTAGCCCTCTAGCAAAGAGCAGCAATGGAGCTTCCCTAGCTTTCTATAATTGCATACAATCAGGACAGGAAGGCTTGGCAATGTAGAATATACAGTGTTAGCTCAATATGCATTCAGTTCAGATTTTAGGTAGGAGAGATGCAAAGCGGGAAGGAGTATGTTTGCAAATAACCTCTGTTAAGCATGAAAATAATCTAACAGCATCCATGAAATTTCAGTCATTAACGACCAAGTGAAGACACCTTTAAATCCATAAGATATGACCCATTCCATAGATCAGGAACCATGGAAGTTAATTGTTGATATAAAACAAGCAGAAGCTCCCAGCAGCTTTTTTTCTTTTACCTCATTAAGCCTGGAGTAGACTGCACAGTCATTAAGCCAAACTGTGGGAAACACATTTTTTGTGTTGTCTGATCTGGTGATCCTCAGGTGCAGGTAATTGCCCGAGTGTTTAGATGAGCTCCATCCTCACAGCTGTGCTCACAAAGGCACCAGGCAGGAAGGCGAAAGGGAGCAGGGTGGTGGGAGGAACATCTTTTTCCCTGATGCACTTGTTCAGGAAAGCATTCCTACACCAGATGACACTTAAGTATGTGCTTAAGTTCTAGTGGGACATAATAAGGAGCAGGAAATGTGTGCTTAAGTGTTTTCCTGAATAGGGTCCAGAACAGAATAGTTCATAGGTGAAATCTTTCCCTGCTATGCTGCTCTGCCTACATCATTACTTGCAGCTGCCTTTCCAAGTCAGTAAAGTTATCTATCTACGTTTCCAGCTTTGTGTCTGGCTTATTTCCAGCTGAGCAAGAAGAGAAATATTACTGTTTCCAGTTATCCTCTGAGACCTGAAGGAAGGCAGAAGTCTATCCAAACAAAAAGGTGGCTGAGGGAAGGTTGAACCAAAGAAAATAATTAAAAATCTTAAATAATGTTAATCCCTCTTCAAAATTTTAGTTATCCACATACCTAAATGGCATGAACAAAGTAAATGGGTACTAGTGTTCACTTGCATGTTGCAATGCAGGAACAAAGCCAATGTGATTTGAATGTCATCTTGTTTAGATCTGTAATTTGAAATCCAGTAGCATTGCTTGAGACCATCTTACAGACTGCAATTTACTGGTTATCTTCTTCTTTAGTCCAACATAAGTTTGTTTCTGTTTATAAAATCCACTTGGGTTAAGTCAATTCACATGTTATATGGATAACTCTTATGAACAACTTTACAACATCTACTTGATAACATTACCCTGACTGTACATCCCCTGATGTACTGTGGCCATTGGACTCGTATGTAAACAGACTCATCAGGGAGTTGCAAGTCACCATGTAAAACACAGTCTGATTGCCACTGACTGGCCTCTTCAAAATCCTTCATTGCTTTTTCCCATTGGGAAAAAAGTAAAGAATCACAGGAAGGAAAGATTTGAAAAATAGCAGTGGTCTGATGTGGGTACTAGCATATGTGTAAGCTAAGAATCAGCCAGTAAGGACATCACCAGGAAACACAGCACATTGAAATGTGCTTAAGTAGAGTTCACTTTTTCTGTGCAGTACATAATAAACTGAAAGTACTCAGAAATATGCCAGGTTATTCTTAGGAAGCAGTGTGGATGACAGGAACACAGATGACCTCCCCCAGAAACTGAGGTGGGCATCATATCGGGGAGGGGGGCGCGGGGGGGTGGGGGAAGATCAGAACAGACCAATGGTCTTTTAAAGCAAGTGGCTGTGAGATTGGGTGGCACCAGACACCTCCAGAGATATTATGAGCTCTCTGGTCCTTCCTACTTTCTTCCTAGGATTGGTAGGCTCAGAGCTGCAGACTTGGAGATGGAAAAGTAGGTCAGGGAAGCAAAAAAGCTAGGATACAGCAACGGAGATCCAAGCTTTAGTAGGGGGGTTGTGCACACTGAAAGGAAGATTTCCCAGAGATGCTTTTGAGGTTTGAGTGCTTCGTATGTAGAAAGTTATCAAATGAATTCAGTTGTGTAATGGAGTGATAATTACAAACATGTTTGCTCTTGCTCCATGCCCTGTTTGCAGTGAGGAGTGCTGAAACACTGCTCCACCTCCCAACTCCCCCATCTCCCAGATCAGCGCCCATCTTAAAGGAACTGTCTTAAAATATTTTTGCCTGTACTTGTAGTGGAATAAGCACAACTGAAAAATAGCAATTTATCACAGTATGTATGCTTTCAGTTACTGCAACATCTGTAGTATTTATCATTCTTAAGTAGGAAACAATAAACAGTGATTTAATAACCACTCTTTTGTGTCCTCTATTGCCTGTGTTCTGCAGTGTTTCATCACTCCAATCTTTGCTAGAGTTTTATAAAGCACAAAATTTCAAAATGTTTCAGCATGTTAGGGTTACATTAGATCATTGTACTATAACTATCACTTGTCTCACATTGTAAGCAAGACAGAAAATAGGATTAAACAAGTATTTTCTTCAAAGATCCTGCAATGTTTTCTGCAAAAATTGGCAAAATTACCCATGCCTATAACGATCAAATGCTATACTTATTTGATCAAAATAATTATAGGAAAACATGACATTTAAAGTTGAAATTGTTTCAAGCACCACTTTCAAAAAGTATTATATTAAAGACAAATCAATACTCTTTCTGCTATCTTCAGGCAAGATCTTCAAAACCTGAGATAATTGAGTATTTGAAGGACCACAAATCACATATCGATCTGAAGAATTTAGATATAGCATTGAAAAGAATGTGTTCACATCACAAACCACCATATGTGGATACTATGGCTGCCTATTTATATGTTTCTCAGCAATTTTAGGTCACATCTACTAGCTATGAAAATATGAAGCCAGTGGCACCAATAACAGCAGAAAAATCAGAACATTCATAAACCTACTTCCCATATATTATTCTTGATGTAGAAACAGTATAAATGAAGATTGCTTTATGTGTTATCCACTAAATTAAGGCAGAATAGGATATACGGTATAAATATGTGGCAGTTTCTCTTAGAACTCTGTAAAGGTGAGAGAAGGAAAACAATACTGGAAAGAGAATTGCATTGCAGTCAAAAAGCTTTCTATTGATGTTCTGCTGTAAAACTCTTATTTTTTCAATATGTGAAGTTCCATGCACAACTACCTAAAATCCTTTTACTTGAATTTCATTCATCAATTTATCACCATATTTATTTTCTGTCATGTTGCATCTAATATTCTAATTATTATTAAGTTTAGTAAGTATATAATGTGTTATATAGTAAACAGTTAAGGTTTATTTAGCAAATTATTTTAGATAAACTACAAATACTATATAATGAATTTTTTTTAATTTATTTTAAAATATGTGTATTCTCTGTGAAAGACAAGTAGGCAATTGAAAAAGAATATAAAGACAATTTTACAGATATATGATCAAGCTTTACAAATATGTCAGGCAGACATAGAAAATGTACTGAGAACCCCCAGATCTTCTCCAAAGATTTTCTAGTAACCTGAAGTTCCTATATATTCCTACTTAGCATGTTTTTTTCCTAGAACTATCTCCTCAGCTTCCTATTTTCTACATAGCCTATTTTCTACAAGCCTTTTTTTTCTATACTTCAAAGCAATTCTTCAAGATCCAGTAACACAAGCATTTTGCCAATTCCTCCCTTTTCTAGAGATAATTAATAAAGCTTTCCTGCAGGTATATTTTTCAAAAGCTGTAATGTGGGACCTGCTGCCTCTCCATCCCCATAACGCTGCTCCTACCTGACAGCTGAGCAATTCAGAAGGTGGAATCTGCGGGCTAAAGAAAAGATTATTTCTTTCATAAAATCAACTTTACTTAAAGTAAGAACTAATTTCTAGAATAAAATCCCACTTCTGCAGGCTGCACAAATATGAAAAACATTCTATCAGGAAAAAAAATAAAAGCTTTCCTAGACCAAAAACAAGCAATTCTTAGTAGCTTCAGAGAAAGAGAGCCAATAGATTACTGGTACTTGTGAGGGAGCTGAATAATAATAACTCTTTAAAAATAAGCATATATTTCTCAGTGAAAGTATTAATATAAAATTGTAAAAAAAAAATTGCATAAAAGTATTGGACATGAGGTGAATTTTCTACAGGTAATTTCAGCAGACAACACTGATTCTGAACAAGTCATAGATATCTTGAATTATATCTACCTTATGACTACAGTCTAGCCATCTACAATGTAGAAACTGCTTACAGAACAAATCTATAAAATATGCAAAAAGTTTTGTTTGATTTAAATATTTCCACTGAAAATGACACTTTTATCTTTCTTATTATAAAATAATTCACTTACATGGATAATTGACTAATACGCGCTCAAAATTATTCATATGTAAAGTCAGCAGCATTGAGGAACTGTCCCTAAGTGTATTCCTTTGCCTCAAATGTATTGTCCATGTTCATCATACTGATCTTACTGAACAGAGACTGACTAATTCAAAGAGATCATATGTAGGCCATAGAGACGTCATTAGATGATATGATAAAACTCCAGTAGGTTATCTCTTGGAAATACTTAGCTCATTAATTTTAAAGACAAAGTCTGATATGCTATCATAAACCTATACAGCAGAATGCAAATACATTTGTGATTTAACTACTATGGCACAAGTACCTAAGAGAATCAAACATGCTTGTTAAATTACGTTCATTTCTCTCTTGGGTGCAAATAAAGCCATGCTTTGTGGAAATTGTATGCATTTGTAGCAGAGTAAGTGAAATCTGTGAAATTTTGCTGGCATTCTGAGAGTCTATAGGAACACCTGAACTGCTGTAAAGCAGATTTATTATCCTGAATTCTATTGAGATGAGAATAAACAAAGTCCTGATAGAAATTTAGCAAAAGTTATTTCAATAAAAGTTCAATGATATTTTAATTAATCAGTAGTCTTCTGTTTCCTTTATAAATTATGATACTATGTACTAGTTCTTAGCTGCCATTATAAATTTGTACAAAGGCACAATGTAAATGGAGGTTTCTTCCAGAAAGTAGAAAGACTGCATGTAAATATTTTGTTGAAGTCATTAATAGTTGTATTATCAGGAAGAGAGAAGGATACTTCCATTCTTTTTTTTCTATAAATATACATGTTACTTTGGGAGAGAATAAGGATGATGGGTTTCTGTCAATAGACCGAGGGCTAGGATCCTGATTCGGTTGCAGCGTTAGATCTTCTTGTCACAGATCAAGTTCTACTGTGGAAATCCGGATGTATCACACAGTTTAAAAGAAACAGAAATGGCAGCATAATGGATAATTCTGGCAATGTCTAACTGTCAGAGGAAATACCTTCTGACATGAGACAGATGATGTTTGGAATGATATTAGTCCATAGGAAGACAGAAGACAGAAATCGCTATTTCTGAAGGAATAGGAATCAGATTATGTGCAAATGATATGCTTCCATTACAGCATGATTCAAAGTGGCCTGGAACAAAAATGAAAAGAAAGAGTAATTCTACAGCTGGATGAATTATTTTGGCAAATAGGAACACACCTACATTGTTCTGGCAAAGTGTGAAAAAGATAGGAATATTTGAAAGAGTTACACTACTTGAAAATTTTATGAAATATT
Source organism: Nothura maculosa (assembly GCA_032353885.1). NCBI lineage: Eukaryota > Metazoa > Chordata > Aves > Tinamiformes > Tinamidae > Nothura > Nothura maculosa. The sequence continues at coordinate 364,647 of JAUBOD010001108.1, read as the reverse complement.
GTGTTTCCATCAACCTCACTGAAATATTTTTGGCTTCTGTTTAAATTAATTCAGATCTCAAAATTTTCCATTTCTGCTTGACCCAAACTTAATTTTCTCCCCTTCTTTCCTCCCACCATTTTTTTTTTTTTTTTTGGTTCAGCCACCATTATTTACACAGCTGTAGATAATTTATTTTGCTTTCATAACCAAGCTGTTAGCAATTATAGCTCTATATGTAGTAAATCTTAGAGAAAAGAGAAATCAACAAATAATTGAAGGAGAGCAGGCCTCATCTCACAGAGCATTGCTATGCCATTCTACCTCTAGTTTATTTTGGCATTACAATTGTCTTAGTTCAACAAGAATAATTTCAGATTTAAGGTAATTTTTTTCCATAATGTCAGGTAGCTGATGCTGGGCCTATCCTCACTATAATAAAAAAGAAAACTACATCTATATGTCAGTATGTATGACTATGTATTTCTTAACTGGTGTATCACAGATATATTTTTTGGCTACATGTAAGTTTTTACGTTTTCTGTTTCTGCTGTGTTCTTGCTACAAGTTCTCCACAGTGTAAGTATGAATATCCAATTATCTATCTTCATCATTAAAACTATAAAATGCAATGCAACTCAGTGCAATAAAATAAAATAAAAATAGTGAAAGCAATGCTTATATTTTGGCCTTAAATTCTCATTCCTAAATCTGTTTTTCTCTAACATTTTGTCAAATGCTTCTGATTAAAGTAAAAAACCGTGAAGGTTTTCAGATTTTCCTACTCTTACCAAGTTATGTTTGCTATGTGCTATTCGTAAATAATATTGTTTTCAACTAAAGCTTGGTTAGAAGTCAGTATCACCAAACTGCATATGAGGCAAAAGTCCTTGGATTTTGGTGTAATCATTTATGTATTCACTATCAGTCTAAAATTTTGTGTTTCCCTGGTAACAAACAATAGCAACTAATGGAAAGTTTTCAAAAATAGCCAATGCATAATAGCTTGAGGAACAAACTGGCAACGTCTGTTCATGATTTAAATACATCTAATGGTGCTGGTCAATGAAAGAAAAGTTCTGATAGATTCAATGAGAAGCAAGTTTCAGTTCACAAACGGTATTATTAATAGTGAAAAGCAAAGATCCTAGAAGTTTAATGATAATCACAGTAAGTTAAGAAGTTCACAAAAAGAATTTTCCACTTCATCCTGTGTAAAATTATCAAGCAGATAGGCCTTTCTTATAAAAAGAGATGATCATACTTTTGACCACAAAAAAGGTATTATCTCCTTGCACTGCATCTTTTTTTTTTTCCACCATGACAATGAATAGCATTTTTATTAGAATACTAGTGCTACATTTATTAATGTTCATGCAGGTGGTAAATAAAACACGCACAAAGAGGGCTTTCAAATGCAAGGAACAAATAGAGATCCATTGTTGTTGCTGTTTTAAGACAACATAAGCAAAAATAAAATTGAAGCAGAGTTAATGAATCATGGCAAATTATTTTTAAATTTGTACTTGAGTTTATGAGTTTTAAAAGTTTAACTACAATATTTTGGAAAATATCTTTTATGAGTAGGCAGTAGTGACCCTGGTAAACCACAAAGCAAAATATTAAACCAAATATAATTTAGAGTCATGAGAACTTGGAAAATGTAACCTGCAAGATAAAGTTAAACTTTTAAAATTCATAAACCTTGTTTCTTACAATGCTATTAAAGACTTCAACTCTGTAATTGTTCTCTGTAATAGAGAAAATAAATTTTAAAAAAATTGACAAGTATAGCCACCATGCAAAATCTGCAGACCAACATGAAAAGAATTCAGATAAAAAATATAGAACGATGGATCTCATAAAAGATATTAAATACAGGAGAACATGACTGAATTAAAATACATTCTTCATGATTCCCTCTGCAACTGGCATCTCTCCAACTGTGAATGTACATTAGAAAATCACAGCAGAGATCCCCTAAGTTAAACTATTTTACTATTTTTTAAAAGATGCTATGGGCGAGATTGATAATTTCTTACAGCCTCTGTATCTTAACTACACTTCTGTGATACACTGTAGAAGTGTACAGGCTGTACACTTCTATTCCAAAAGCAAAAATAAGCTTTCCAAAAACCAAATGCCAAACTGCTTTTTTTTTTTTTTTTTTTTTTTTTTTTTTTTTTTTTTGTGCAACAGTACTGTAAAAAATGTAGTCTTGGAAGAATGTATAGATTTTTTTCTTAGTTTATGATCAAGCAAACAGTGAGTTGAGAGAGTTTTTTTTATATATTTCTTTTCTGTTGTGATTAAATTCTTCAGCAAATGGAGCAAATATACACATTTTCAACAATATTTACCACTTCCTTTCCTATAGCTATATGCATCAAAATCTGATACTTCCACACAACAGAAGAAAGTGCTAGTCAGCATACTTTGTATAGTAAATAACATAAAATGAGGAGTGAATCAAATGGGATTATTTTTCACTGACTTCTATAAGCATTCAATTGGTCGTGAATACCAGAAATCAGAAAGACCAAATGTATGTTTTCTGGTTCAGTGGCTTCCCTTTACAGAATCACTTTCATATCAAAAGGAGAAATGGTCAAGTTGACTCAGAAAATAGTGCTGAAAATAATGTTGAAAAGAAGCAATTGTTTTGTCAGCTGGACTTTGAACAGTAGAAAAGACAAACTCATTTTTATCATACGTTTGTAGGTTAATCTTATAGCCAGACCTTACAGTTCTTGCAAAAGAGCAAGATCCAACTGAGAAACAGTCAATTCTGTATTGTTATAGTTTCAATATTTTATCAGTGATTTTCGGACGTGACTTTCAGCTCAGTCTCAGGGATCTGGATTGCATCATGTTAGAAATAGTCCTGAGAAGATCTGCAGGTATGAATCACCCCTGTTCCCTTCTGAGTGATTTGTAGCTAAGTTAGACTACTAATAATTACTTTTTTTTTCTTATTTTCCTCTTCTGTGTTAGACACCATACTTGCCAGTCAGCAATATGTAACTGTGCTTCTCTCCATTCTCTCCCTACTTTCTTCTGCTCCCAATAGTGTTTAATGACTGCAGTCCAAGAAGTTGCCACAGAAGTAAAAAAGAAATTAATCCACCTTATGATCTACTTTAAAAGGATGCTTAATTTAATTCACAGTTGGCCTATGTGAGGCCTCTTTCAATTCCAATATTGGCAGAGAGGTTACGGAGTCTCTTTGTTCCACACATTTTAACCTTCTGTTCCTTCCTGCTGCCAAAATGCATAGTTTAACATGGTGTGCAGTGGCATACAGCTGTGAAAACAGAATGATTTTTGGACATGATTACACTGAGAACCAAATTTGTTATCTACTCTCGAAGGTGAATATTCAGTGCACTTTTTTCCCTCAGCCACTTAACCTCTGAAATGTAATACATTTACAGAAAAAAATCTAATCACTTAGCATCTATTGCCTGTATTCCTCTGTGTGCTCTTCTGCATCCCTAGTGATCAATGCTAAGTATTTTATCAGACTCAAGGCTGTAATAAACAGTCAAAATCGAGTGGGTTCATCTTATCTTATCCTAGGCTAATTTTCACTAAGCAGGATAAGTTAAACTGTGACTAATGTCATGAAACTATCCTCATCAAAATATTTAGACTTTTAATTTTTGAGTCATTATAGGGGCACTTCAATTCTGAAACAAAATCAATTTGGTAGGAGTTTCTGCACCATGATTTTCAATCATGGTGTTCAGGTGAGAAGCACAATATACATCGGTGCTTTGTGACCCATTCTACATTCTGGAAATGTTTGTTTACTTTGTTTGCAGGTATATTTTCATCAAAACTCCTTTGAAATGCATGTCCTTTTCCCTTCCCATTTTTTCACAGCTGAGCTGAAGCATAAAAAGCATGGGACATGTCCTACAGAAAGATGTTTAAATACCCGTAAGATAAACAAGTTCATTTTTTAGATTGCAATTCAACATTCAAAACAGATGATGACTAAATACATTTACTAATTGCATAACTAGGTATCATTTAAATAATCATATAAATACAGTTGATTAAGAGTGACTGATCTTTAAAAAAGCAATCAAAAGGATCCAACTAAAACAGCATCAAAGGAAAGATGGCAAAATTTTGCATTGCCACCAGGAACTTCCAAATGTGATTCCATGATTGGGTTTAAGCACTACAAACCTAGGGGTAACAATAAGCACATAAATCTTGCTCATCACAAAAGAAGCCCTGATGATTTAAACTAATGTCAGACATCCAGTGGGAAATCGGAGTCCTTTCAAATCAGTGACCCAATATTTCACTTATTTTCACCATCTCTACTAACAAAATGATTTTATTTCTAATTAACATTCAGCTCAGCCCCATGAATTCCTCTCAAACCACAGAATGCCAAGTTTTATGTCTCTGTCATGTCAAACCAAGTTCACTAAAGCCCCCCTACAGGCACATAACTAAATGTTCCCAACGAATCCTATTTATTTTGAATGGAAAGCAAGGCATATATGTTTGTAGACAAGACTGCCTAGTGCTTTCCTCACAGCACAAGATTGATCTTCACAGATACTTTGTTAAAACTCTGACTAGTAGAATGCAGGGGTTGACTCTATCCAGAAATGCCCTAACAAGCATTAAGAAGATATAATAAATAAAAAAGAATAAGGAGAATAAGGCACAGACACAAGAGGCACTCTAAGAGCACAATATTTCATGAAAATTCAGCTCCTGAAGCATTTCAGCCTTTCAAAAATAATTCTCTTGAAGGTTTTCCAACTATAAGAATAATAATATATAAGATGTTGTATATGCTTTACCAGACCACACTGCCATTGAATAATGGCTGTTTAAAATACTATCTTGTTTGCATTGCACAAGATAGGCTGATAAATACATAAGTGGTTAGAGTCATACCAAATAGAAACTGCAGTCATTTTTAGAATTATTTTGTTCATAACATATCTTTATCATTACGGAAAAATGACTTATTTCCGTCTTCCAGAAGGTGCTTTCTAGGCTGCATCCTGGATTTTGTTTATTACGACTCACACTTCTAATATTAAAAATACAAAAACCCAAATTCTCTTCTCAATCTGGAGTCAAATTCTGGTACCATAATATATTACTTACCACTGACTTAAAAAGGACACGACTTAGCTCATGTACTCTAAAGAAAAAGTATTCCCACTACCTTAAGATACTGAATTATTTTTTAAATCCAGTATTTTTTTTAAAAAAAAGAAATGTATCACAAAAGCTGACAATTGCAGGAGACTGCTTTTCTATGAGTAAATTTTCAAAATGTGTATCTGATACAGGAGCTTATGGAGCTTTTTTCAAATATTTAGGAGTAAAGCCCTGCTGCTAAAATTGGAAAGACCTTTAGAATCCTGTCTGTGTACATCTAAATACTTTCAAAGCTCCTTTCAGGTTTTCTCATTGCAGAGATTGCCTAAGATAACTCACGAAGGCTATAGTAGAGCTTTCTATCAACTTATCTTCCAATGCAGGGACATTATTTTGCATAGAACTGATGTGGGCAGTATGGTCCTCAATAATTCCAATATCCTCTCTCCTCAGTGCCCTGGCACTGCAACGACCACCTCTCAAGGCCCTTTCTGTTTGAGAGGGCGTACTTTCTGAACGCCTCAGCATTGATGTAGTTGACAAAGAATAGTCCATTTCTAATTTAGTAAATCTCCCACAATATGAGGTTTCTTTTTTTTCTTTTAATGTGCGACCTTATGCATATTTTGAACATTTTAATGTAAACTTTTTAAACGACCGTTTCCTCAATATACTATACTTCCTCTCAAAAGGAAGTGTAATTACACTATACAGCAGAATTAAAACAATGCTGGATATAATAAGGTACCAGATACAGTAATAACATAAACGTTTTTCTTTCATACAGAAAAAATTCAGATAAACTACTATTTTGTTCTCCAAAACACACAGTATCTTCCAAATAATTTCTTTATCTAAATTCTTCATAATTACATTTAATTATCCTATTCTTTCATCATAATGAAAGATTTAAATAATAAAAGAAACTTAATAGACTGCAATTATTATAATCTATCTGCAGATATTAAAAACATTTCTGAGAGGAAACCATGTTTTAGTTACTGGTAATATAGTGTTACTGCTGAGCTGCATTCCTATCCCTCCTCCTTAATCAGGATTATAGAGTGCAATAGTTTTTGCTCGATTTCAGACACCAAAGATTTAGGATGAGAATAGCACACACACAAAGCAAAGCAGAAGACACTTGTTTTGCTACAATCCCCTTGCCTGATCGTAGGCTCTGTTTAGCTATCTTTGAGATTCTGAGGAAAAGAACTAAAGAACGAAAGATTTAAAACACTTCAGAAAGCAAATCCTTGCTTGGCTCGTCAAACTATACATACTTGCTTTACAAGTTATCACAGCTGGTATCCTGACCTGACTTCAGGCATTAGAAATCAAGAGTAGCTGCCTTCTTACCTCAGCATACCAGCCTATAGAGGAATTTCAGTATTTCCTTTGAAATGGCATCTTATCCAGAAATAATAAGCACCAACAAGCACTGTCTTTATATCTTAGCAAGTATAAACACCACAGGCACTAGAGAATATGCTTAAACAAGAATCTAAACTACAGCCCCTAGTAAAAATTTTCATTTTGAAGCAAGTTATCACTATTACTGATCTACTGTTTTTTGCAATCCTATTCCTATAAAATATACCTATAGAAATGTGAACATAATGATACATGTTGAAATTTATGCTAAAATATCACGAATTCTCAAACTTTGTTATCTTTCTCTTTGAAGGGTTATAAATCAAAACATAGGCATTGCAGTTCATAATCAGCAGAAAATTGGTCATACTAGTTCATTTGTTTTATTTACATTAAGAATAGATACCCTTCATTACCTTTCCCTCCTTTCACTTCCCTTCTCTTTCCTTCTTTTCCTTTCCCTTCATTCTGAAATCTCTGAATGTGTGTTAAAGAGTGTTCATGAAGAGTATGAACACTCTTACTGCCTACCTGCTTGTAGGTACTGTTGTTGCTGTTGTTTTTCCACTTAGTACATATTCAGAAGGTAGATGACAACACATGAGCTGCAGCAACCTAATAACAGAAGATACAAAAAAAAAGAGAAATAAAAATACTAGTTTCATTATTTCACGCTATACATCATTGACACAATTGTCTACATCTTTGCCCATTTTATGCATACAGTGATTTCCAAATAATTTTTTAATCACCAGAATTGCCTTGGCAAGGGAATTAAGGCTTTTTTATCAGTATTTATGCTTGTCTTTCAGTTATGCGCATATTATACTGCATAAGATATAAACACCAAAGAAGGGGTCTATTTCAACATTTTTAATTTAAATGAGAAAGAATTAAAAAACAAGAAAAGATACAGGAAGGAAACTGTAATCTAGTGATGTGAAAATTTGTTTCAACTGATCTCTCTGTCTCTCCTTTTTTTCCTCTCCAAATTTGCAGATACTTGTAAAAAGTCTCAGCTAATTGAAAAAAAATCATATTAGTCCAAGGGTATATAGAAGAAACATTTTCTCAGTCAGAACCAAAATGATTATTGATAACTCCCTACTAACATTAAGAAAATTGTGTGTCATAAGTGTGTTATAAGAGCAAGTCACTTGAGTCTTTTTTATGACAAGACCCTGATAAATCCTAATAAAACAATGTGTGAGCATATTATAAAGTCTCGACCAATGAGTACAGGGAATGATAGTACAGCGATAGGACTAGAGGAAATGGCTGCAAGCTGAGGCACCAAAAGTTCCACAGGAACTTCAGGAAGCATTTCCTC